>JABCKW010000040.1:0-93970 GCA_014824385.1 Fusarium cyanostomum | reverse complement strand
TTTATAATAGGTAGGCTATAGGAACTAGTACTTATAGTAATAGGTTTATTACGTAAGGTACCTATATCCTAGGGTATATAATAAGTACTATAAGAAGGGTATTAATCTTACACTACTTATATATAGTTATAGCTAAGTATAGCTATAGTAGTATAATTAATCTAGCTTCTAATTAGCTACATAAGATTTTACTATAGGCTTAGTAATTAAATTCCTAGTTGCACCGCCGGTAGTGTAAATAAGCACGTGACTTATATACACCACCGATGGTGCATGTATGGGCTGCCCTAACAGCTCTTAGGTACGTTGATTTTCTACTCCAGCAACCTCTTTCCAAGTGTCGCGCACTTGGAACCTCACCCGTGAATCGTATTATGCGACAAGTCTATAAAGTTTAATCATCATTTCACACCGAAGACTTAACCATAGCTAAAGCGAGTTTCTAAGGGTTGGTGGGGTTATACTCCCACAACGGAACCTGCGCACCATGTCGGGAACTAAGACAGCGCTCAAGGCTATTAACGATGCGATTCGCCAGCAAAAGTTTGACGATGCTGTGAGCAAGGCACAAGAGCTTTTGGGAAAAGACCCCAAGAATTATCAAGCGTAAGGGCGGACTCTGAGCTCATCAAACAGTTACCCCGCCATGAAGCTCACACTGACTTAAATCTCCAGTCACATTTTCCTAGCGTTTGCTCTGGACAAGACAGACAAACTCGATGAAGCCGAGAACACCTATCTTTCTGCAACACGGCTTCGTCCTCAAGAAGCACAGGCTTGGCAGGGTCTGATCAAGCTGTTTGAGAAGCAATACGCCAAGAAGCTCGTCGACTACCAACAAGCCGTCGTCAGTCTTGCTCAGATCCACCGTGATGCTGATGACATGTACAAATGTCAAGTCGTGGTGGACAAGTTTGTTGATTTTGCGCGAGTTCACGGAGACGAACTGCAATACGCGGATGCTCTATGGATACGACTCCCTGAAAGCCCCCTCTACACCATCCTCGAGGGCCGATTTCCACACCCCGCGAAGACGTATGAGAGCATTGCGCATATCATCGAAAAATTCGAGAAGCATCGCATTAACACTCTCATTGGCGAGCGCCGAACCAAACTTGGCGCAAAGCTCACCGAAGTTACCCTCGAAGCTAAACGAGAAGTTTACAGCCAGAGCAAACTCGAACACATCTACCGACAGCTCATCAACTGGACAAGTGATGATGACCTGAGGCGGACATATGAGGAGAAGCTCTTGCAGCTTTGTTACGACCGCCTCCTGGTTGCGCCAGCCGGTACTGAAAAGGACGAAGAGCGACAGAAGGTTCTTGACCTAGCCAACGGTATGGTTGCCATCAAGTACCCTTATAAGCTGGCTTGGGATATCGCGATAGAGTGGCGAGATAAGAAGGAGACTAGGGAATGGGATGTCGACGTCCTCAGAGCTTATTGCTCCTTCTTTCCAGAAAGCGACCTGTATAAGGTTATAACTGGTTTTTTGACAAGCCCCATCTCGCCTTTCCCGCCAGAGAAGCCGCAGGAGAAAACAACACCAGCTGCGAACGGCTCTGATGAGAGCGAAGACGATGAGGACGGCGGGGTCCCTACTCTTGTCGTCCCTCTGACCGATGACGACCGACTCAACATGATGACAGAAGGCATCACTACCGCTGACTCGGTCTTTGCCTATCGACTCATTGGCCAATATCTCCTTCACATTGAAGATTACATAACCACCGTTGAGCTGATGCGCAAGGCATTGGGCCTCCTAGTGAAGGAGCGCAAAAGAACAGGACTATCATTTATCAATGCCGAGGACTCCTATTACCTCTCCCTCGGCACAGCACTAGTCTACTACCAGTCCCCACGACACCACCAGGAAGCAAAGAACCTCTTTGACAAAGTTCTCGAGCGTGATACCACTTCTACCTCTGCGTTGATCGGTGTCGGCCTTATTTACGAAGAAGAGGAGGAGTACGACCAAGCCATTGACTTCCTTAGTCGTGCACTGGAACGCGACGAATCGAACATTCGAGTCAAGTCAGAAGCTGCGTGGGTCAAGGCGCTAAAGGGAGACTGGCAATCTGCAAAAGACGAATTGCAAGAGTGCCTTACACCTCTGGAAGGGCAAGGACCTGCGTCAAAAGAGCTGCTAGGCGAGACTCAACATCGTCTGGGAGTCTGTATCTGGAATATCGACACAAGCAAGGCAGCACGAAAACAACGAAAGGGAGAATGTGCCTATGCATATTGGCTTAGTGCTCTCAGCAACCATCTCAACCACGCCTCTACATACACGTACCTCGGTATCTACTATGCGGACTATGCCAAGGACAAGAACCGATCGCGACGCTGTTTCCAGAAAGCACTGGAATTATCGCATGCCGAAGTGGTTGCAGCTGAGCGGCTTGCTCGCTCCTTCGCAGATGACGGAGACTGGGACAGAGTCGAGCTCGTCGCTCGCCGCATCGTTGACTCCGGTAAAGTGAAGCCACCGCCCGGATCTAAGAGAAAAGGTATCAGCTGGCCATTTGCTGCTCTGGGCGTGGCTGAGCTGAACAAGCAAGATTTTCACAAGGCTATCGTATCGTTCCAGGCGGCGCTTCGTATCTTTCCCGAGGACTACCACTCTTGGGTTGGTCTTGGAGAGAGTTACCACAGCTCTGGTCGACATATCGCTGCCACCAAGGCTATTCTCAACGCTCAAAGACTGGAAGAGGAAACGGAGACGGAGACTTCTGGGGACACCTGGTTCACGAAGTACATGCTTGCTAATATTAAGCGCGAGCTGGGCGAGTACGACGAGTCTATCTCTCTCTACAGAGCAGTAATGGAGACCCACTCTGATGAAGAGGGTGTCACTATTGCTCTGCTACAAACCATGGTAGACAATGCTCTTACATCAGCCGAGAAGGGATTATTCGGGAAGGCAGTCCAGCTTGCCATTGAGACGATCGAGTTTGCTAAGACGACGAGCTGCAGCGTGCTCGAGACATTCAACTTCTGGAAGGCTGTAGCCGATGCATGCTCAGTCTTCTCATCTATCCAAAGTCGTATGCATGACTTTCCCACTCAGTCCATTCGCGGACTACTTGAAAACAGTTCGCAAGAGGCCTACGAGATCCTGGTGTCTGTGGACAAGGTTGGCACCGATGTCGTGTTTGCCAAGGGGCTGTACGCGGATGATGAGCAGCCGGGCATCAACATCACTCGATGTATTCATGCTACGATCTTGTGTCACAAACAAGGCGTGCACATCTCGACCAACGATCGCCATGCTCAAGCGGTTGCTTACTACAACTTGGGATGGGCAGAGCATCGCGCCCACATGTGTCTCCCCTCCGACCTTAGGAAGAAGTCCAGCAGCTATGTCAAGGCCGCGGTGAGATCGTTCAAGCGCGCAATTGAATTGGAAGCTGGAAACTCTGAGTTCTGGAATGCCCTGGGTGTGGTGACCAGCGAGATCAACCCTTCAGTATCGCAGCACGCTTTTGCAAGAAGCCTGTACCTCAATGAACGGAGCCCCGTGGCTTGGACTAACCTGGGCACCCTTGCTCTCCTGTCGGGAGACATACAGCTGGCTAACGAGATCTTTACGCGAGCTCAGTCAACTGATCCTGACTACGCACATGCTTGGCTAGGACAAGGATTTGTGGCCCTTCTGCACGGCGATGCCAAGGAAGCCCGAGGACTCTTTACACATGCCATGGAAATCTCAGAGTCATCCTCTGTGCCAACCAGGCGTCATTACTCGAGCTCCATGTTTGACCATATCCTCACGGTATCTCCCAATGACCTTACTGTGGCATCGCTCATCCAGCCTCTCTTTGCTCTCAACCAGTTCCAGAGTCTCGAGCCTCAGGATATGGCATTCGGGCACCTGGCAACTCTTTTCCATGAGCGTACGCATGAAAGTAGCCAGGCTGTCGATGCGCTTGAGAAGATCTCATCTACGATTGAAGCCGACTATGAGAGCACAGAGTCGCCCGAAAGTCTTGCCAGATTTGCTCTGACCAAGACAGATTTGGCGAGAGCTTATCTCGCAGCTGGCGCTTATGAGAAGGCAGTTGAGTGTGGTGAGCTGGCGCTAGGCCTCAGCAGCGAGGAGGCAGAGAATGAGCTTTCGAGCGAGCAACGCAAAAAGGCACGGCTATCTGCGCACTTGACAGTTGGTCTCGCGCAGTACTACGGCAACCAGTTTGACGAGGCCATCTTGTGTTTCGAGTCCGCTTTGGAGGAGTCGGATGGAAACCCCGAAGCTGTGTGCTTGTTGGCTCAGGTGCTCTGGGCTCAGGGATCCGAATCATCGCGAGACAGGGCGCGTGAGGCCTTGTTTGAAGTGATTGGAAAGCACTCTGATCATGTCCAATCAGTGCTTCTTCTAGGAGTCATTGCTCTGTTGGACAACGATGAAGACAGTTTGGAGGCAGTAGTAGAGGAATTGTATGGTCTCCGCACCAACCACAAAGTGACAGCCTCAGATCAGTCACATATTGGCGAAGTACTGCGCGCTATTGCCACTCTAGGAGAAGGCCGCATGGAAGAGGATATGAGGACCCAGGTACAGACAGACATCATGCTGTATCCCGACCTACCCCACGGCTGGTCTGCTCTGGCCGAATCGGCAGGCGACGAACATGCAGCGCAGATGGCTCTCAAGGTAGCGGCCAGATGTATCCCTCCGCGAGGCTTGTTGGAGGCTCAGGATCTAGCAAAGGCATATGCCGGAACAGAGACTGCAGGGGATGCACAGAGAGCAGCTTTCTTGGCCCCTTGGGAGAAAAGTGGATGGAGCTCTTTGGACATTGCTACTGAAGGGGTTTAAGGATTGGAGAAACGGGGTACTGTGGTTTGGATGATGCGACGAAGAAACGGTCATGTAGAGACGCACATAGATGTACGGGCATAGCATGATGGACGATTATCCGCATAGAGGTTGATTTGTAGAAAAGGGGTATCATGTATAACACTATTCACATCTTCGCCTGGATCCTCATCTTCCGGGTCTTGTTGAGAGCACTCTCACGATCCCTGTCCTTCGTTCTGCCCGACTTCTTCCTTCAACCTCGCCAATCTTCCATCCGTCCACGCCTTCTGCCACGCCTCAATCTTGCCACCCAGCAGCACACACTTGTCTGGCTCCAATAACACCATGCCACGCGCAGTCACAGTCCCAGCTTTGAGTAGTATCTTCTCGCCAATCTGCGTCTTGCCCACTCCAACACCGTCGATGCGCCGTAGCTCCAGTGCATACACCTTGGTGCCCTTGCAGTCTTGCAGCACAAGCCTATGCGTCGCATTCTTGCCCGCAGATCTTGTGCCTGTTGCGTTACGGGGTCCTCCAGGACGTTGAGTCTGGCGCTCGCCATCTTCTTCATCATCTTCCGCCGTGACACGGACAACCTCTCTCCCACGCGTCGTCTCGCCCCTTGCAACAGCCTCCATCTCTTCGACCTGCTCCCAGCGGCTAAAGGACAGATTCTCCACATCTAGAACCTGCACGTGCACGGGTCTCGGAAGACGACGCTCGCGGGACTCTGAGGAGTCGACATCGGGAGGGAGACTTTGCAACGCGCCTGTGTTTACGAGGGCGCTTGTCGTCAGGTCTGCGGCCAGGAGGCGGGCTTTGGCAGTGGCTACGAGAGAGGGCAGTGGAGGGGGAGGGGAGCGTGCGCTTGTGAGAGAGCTCAGGAAAGCTGTAGAGGGGGGAGGGAGATGCTGAGCCAGTATTGAAGAGCGGAGCTGGCCATTCAGGTCCATTGTTTGTGTTGGGATGTGCTATTGAGCTTTCAAGTGCGTCATCGTGATCTTTAGCTGTGGTGTTGATGGAGCTCGCAAAGCCAAATATCAGCCTCGCTAGAGGAATGACGTTCTAGGCGGCTTAGAGTGGGCCGTCCCTAGATTTAGCGCCACATGCCCCTACAGTGCAGGCCACTGGCCACTAACGGCCTCCACCGTGTCCCAGACGGGAAGCTCAGCCTTGTCGACCTCCAACTCTCTCTCAACCTCCGTATCATCAAGAGAGGGCATCCCCAACGTCTTCCGCTACAATCCAAAAAGACTCGCCTCTTCCATTGTGCTTATAGCCTCCGCCATTATGTCTACTATCGCCTCTCCCCGCGAACCTCCCCGTCGCACTCCCACAAACTCCAACCGTCCCTCCTTCGAAACCTCCCGCTCCGGAATCGCATCTCCCGTCCTCGGCGCACCCCCCACCTCTTCAACCCAACCACGGAAGACCTCTTCGAACCGTGCCGCCCTCAGAGAGTACTACAACCTTCGTGCTGCGGCTCCGCGCATTGAAATCCCCGACTCCGAAGTTCCTGCCAGCGAACTTGACGCCCCTGAGTTCGAAGCCGAGGAATATGTCAACAAGGTGGTTGCGAAGAGCAGCCTTGAGGAGTTGGTGAGACTGTATACGCACGTTGTGGGAGAAGTACGCGCGTTGGATGCGGAGAAGAAGGCGTTGGTGTATGATAACTATAGTAAGCTGATTACGGCCACCGAAACGATCCGCAAGGTATGTTGCGCTATGGCACATCCACCATCCTATAGGACAAGCACCTTAGGTCGAGATGTTGACTGAACTGTCTCATAGATGCGAGCAAATATGGATCCCTTGAATCCCATGGCCTCAACACTTGACCCTGCCATCGCCCAGATCTATAGTCAAGCCTCATCGATCCGAGAAGCCCTCCGCGAGACAGTCCCAGCACCAGACTCTGACGAAGGCAAGAAGCAAGAGACAGAAACACGACAACAGCGGACGAGAGAGCTAGCAGCGCAGGTGTTGGCTACGCCAGAGCGACTACGCGAGCTAGTCCAGGAGGGCAAAATCGCACAGGCGCGTAAGGAGTGGGTGATGCCGCGGAGATTGCTAGAATCATGGAAAGAGAAGGGAATTGGCGGCAAAGACGTGGAGGAGTGTCTTGGGCAGGGTGACGAGGCGTTGAGACGAGCAGAGAACAAGAGCAGCGCCTCTAGCCCACGTATATCAAGAGATGAGCGGTTGTCTCGGGATAGTCGGGTATCGAAAGATGGAAGAGTTTCCAAGGATGGACGGTGATACACGACACGGATGCAAGATACCCAATGCTTTTAGAATCATCTCTTTATCACTTTTCGTACCCAATGGCTGACTTACTCGGGATATCAACTTCGCTCTCAACTCCAAACATCTCACCTATGACATCCCACATCACCGCTGCTTGAACTTTGATAACCGCAAATTATTCGAGATGATGCACGTTCAAGATAGTAAACGGGTCCTTGTCATACTCACTCGCAACAACCTCCGCCTCCGGCACGCTCTCTCTCAGCGCCTTCTCCAACTTGGGCTTCAGCACCTCCTGAAGGTACCCACGCTCCGAGTTGCTGTGGAAGACCTGTACGAGCGTACGGCCCTGCTGAATAGCCCGGAGCGCCGAGTGGTGGCTCGTCTCACCCGTCACCAGCAGATCCACATCAGCCTTCTTGAGCACGTCGTAGCCGCTGCCGGCGCACACGCCGAAGCTCCGGACCTTTGTGGTCTTGACGTCGGCACCGACGGGGCTCGCTACCATGACGTGCTGGAGGCCGCCAAGCTTGTCGGCGAGGCGCAGGAGGATCTCGGGCAGCGGGACGGCGTTGTCGAAGTGACCGATGGCGCCGTAGCCTGCGCCGGAGTGGGTGGAGGGTGCGGTGCTGCAGGGAATGGCAACGGAGCGCTCGCTGTGGTGCCGGCCGGAGACGATGTCGGCGAGCCAAGTGTTGAGGCCGTCGGGGGCGGCGTCAACTGCAGTGTGAGGGCAGTACACGGCGATGCCTGCCTTGGCTAGGTGCAGGAGAGTTGCCTGTTGAGGGTCGTTGTTGGTGATGGACTTGAGGCCGCCGAAGATGAAGGGGTCTTTTATAGGTTAGTAAGATGGCTCAACCAGGAAGCTCAAGGGTAATGATTCAAGGCATACGGTAGCTGACAATGACGCTGGCGCTTTGAGCAATGGCATCGACAGCGACCTGAAACGTCAGGTCATTGGTCACCAAGACTCTGGGCTTTCTCTTGTTGGCGTCAGTTTCCGAGTTGCCAACCAGCAAACCAACGTTATCCCAGCTCCTGTCGGCGATCTCCTCTGGATACCTGACCTTGTCAGCATGCTGCAACCGTAGCCGCGGAGGGAGGTGAGAACATACAGCTTCTGCATCGAATCCACGACAAGCTTGGTAAAGGTAGAAGGCTCAACCTGCCAAGCGCCCCAAGCACCGACGTCGGCCATGCTGGGCGAGTGAATATCGAGGTTTTCCGGTGATGAAGCTGGATTGCTTGCTAGATGACGACAGGATGAGCAAGACCTGCTTGGTGTCGCTAGAGGGTTGACAGTTGAGATAAATGGAGTAAAGGTTGTCGCTCTAGGAGCTGGGGAGAGAACTCGGTTCAAGCTGGGCGCAAGGAACGTTAATTGTCGATTCAGTCTCAGAACAGAGCCCCTCATAGCAGTGAGGAAATCGTGCTGCTGTTCCGGGGTGATTGAAACCACTGATGTATTGCACAATGTAGAATGAAGAACCTTTACGGTCTATTATCCAGGTGCTCAGTTCAGTCGTGGTGATGAATTGCACAAGGGGCAGCTCACCAATAGCTAGGTAGCTACTGTAGCTAGGAAGATCTCAGCTTGGCATCAAGGATGTTCATCAGTCCAATGAGCTCATAACCGTGTCAATTGAAAACATGACACACTGTCCGCTCAGCTGGTCGGCTCCATCTGCCGAGAAACGAAACTCATCTCTACCTTGCCCCACGATTATATCTAATCAATCTCATCGCAGCCCTTGAACCTCACCCAACCTCACAATCTCCTCGAATCATGTCGCAAATCACAGACGAGAGCATGCGCGAGGCCATCAAGGAGCGCCTGGGCGCCGTCCACGTTGAAGTCACGGACATGTCAGGTCAGTTCGACTACCCCCGCGAACGTCCTCTACCCCTCCAACGTTGCACGGAGCCGATAACGGAAAATGTGTCGCAAAATAGCTAACATGGGAGTTCGCAGGCGGCTGTGGTCAGGCTTTCAACTCGCTCATCGTCTCTCCCCAGTTCCAGGGCCTCAACTCTCTCAAGCGCCATCGCCTCGTCAACTCTGCACTCAAGGACGAGATCGCCAACATCCATGCCTGGACGGCCAAGTGCCAGACACCAGACGAGTACGCAAAGACCAACGAGGCGAACGACGTGGAGATGCAGTGATTATTCCACTTGCGCAAGGCATCAATAAAGGACTTGGGAGGTTTACAATCAAAAGGCACGCGACACGCGACACGCACGAGGGCAGCGGGGACTAGGTAACAAGATATCCGTACGAAGCGGTCTTGGACAGATAGATTATGCCGCGGTACACACTACGAAGGAAAAACAAGGCATCGGCTTCATAATTAGAGCGTCTTTATTTGGCAAGCGTTCAACGCGATAAACAAGAGGGTTTGGGTGATCATCTCATCTTGTTGCGCTAGCACCATGTGTCAATCCTGTTCTTATCCCCACCGGGCGCATCTCCATACTCCCATATGAACCAACAGCCGTCTCTTGGCCTCATGTACGGCGCATCTACAACAAACCCAGCAAATCATCGCTATCCTTCTTAGGCTGCTGCGGCGCTCCGCCTTGGGCTTGCTGCAGCTGCATCGCCGCCGGTAGAGGCTCGCCTGAGGGGGGGCCACCACCAAAGCTCAAGCCCTCGAATCCGTTCATCAGATCGTTCATGCCGCCGCTAGGGGCGGGAGCAGGCGCGGCACTACTGCTCGAAGGCGCTGCTGGTGCATCAAACATGCTCATCATGTCTGCCATAGCACCCGACGGAGCTCCAGCCGCCGGGCTCGCCATCCGGTCAGGGGTTGCAGACGCGCTGTTTTGCTCTTGAGACGCAGGTGCCGCACCGTCAAAGTCAATGTCGAGCAAGTTCTCAATGTTGTTCTGAGAACCGGCAGCACCGGACCCGTTGGACCCGGATCCAGCAACAGCAACCGATGCCGCGATGGGGTTGTCGGTGGCGTTTTGCCGTTGCTCCTGGATGGCAGCTCGCTGGATTTCGTCGGCACCGAAACGACCCTTGCCCACAAAAGACTCCGGAGGCTTGTGGTATACTGAAGCGAGAGTCGAGAGTTCAGTGAGGAGCTGCTCTAGCAATGCAGGGGGGAGGCTGGTCATGGTGGTTGTGATGGTGGGTTTCTGAGACAGGACGATTTTCTGGTAGTTCGAATCAGCAATTGTACCAAACAGCTAATACTAGGGCTCCTTACCTTGGCAATTTCTGGGTCCGAAGACAGCAGACGCCAATACACGTACGCTCTGTCGCGGATATCAGGGTTATCGTTGTCCGATGTAGCCATCTGGAGCACCCTTTGTACAAGTCCTTGGCTGCTGCCGGGCTTCTTCAGGAACAGCTTTACCACGGCCGTCAATATTTGCAGTTGTGTCTGATATTCCAGTTAGTGTCGAGATCTTACAACTTGAACGCGAATGTCACTTGCCTGCGTGAACTCCTCCATGAAAGTTTCCACGAAGCTCTCCAGGATCTCGTCTGCATTGTTGATCTTCTCGGCATATTCACCGACGATCCAGATGAGCGAAGCACGGGCGTCGGGCTCGTCCAGCTCGTCAATATGCTGGCAAAGAGTGGGAATTACACCCTCGTAGCCAGGGTATTTTCGCAGGATATCCTTGATGACGACTACCACCTCCTGGACCACATAGTTGACCTTTGTGGAGATGAGATCCTCAAGGGCTCCGACGCACTTCTCGCTAGCGTTCTCGATCTTGATGGCGACCTGACCGATGGCCTTAACCGCTCTTCGGACAAAGTCCATATCCACTTCAAGGGCGTATTCCTTCAACTCGGCGAGCAACTGTTCGTAGTTGTTCTCATTTGCTATTCTCACCATAATTTCCAGCTTCTGGAGTTTCACATACGGCGGGTCAGTGTATTTGCAGAAGAAGACTCGCATTTCCTTGCTCAGGATGTCGGGCTTGGCTTGGAGGAGTAGATCAATATTTCGCAAAGCGACGTACTGGACCTCAGGCGCCGAAGCAACCAACGTAACTGTACCGAAGTCAGCCGGAGTCTCGAGACACCATCATTGTAGACGTACCAAGTGGAGGAGCCATCTTCTTGAGGAATGACCTCACAAGTTCAGGGTTGAGGGACTGCATGTGAATGAAAACAACCTTGACCGCAGCGAGAACGACACTAGGGTTGACGTGCTGGAACTGCGGTGCCACACGCTCGCAAATATGCTCCGATTCCTTCGCGTCCGCAGCGTTGTAGTTGGCCAGAGTTGTCAGGATGGTGACCCGTCCCCATTCGGTACACTCGTTAAGCGCCATGAGCAGCTTCTTCAACGTCACAGGAGTAACAATCAGTGCCTTCGTCTCGGGGGCCGTCTCAGTAATCTCAGACAAGGCGGTCACGGAATTTGCGACGACCATGGGGTTGGGGTCGCCAATCAACTCTTGGAGCATCTCCAAGAAGCCGTTCTCGATACACATCTGTGGGTTCAGGTCGAAGAGTTTGGCGACGCAAATGGCGGCCGTCTTGCGTACGTATGGTGATTCGTCCCGCAGTGTCTTCCTCAGGGGTTCCTCCATATAATCCACCATTTTGTCTACTCTGATGCACCCCATCGTTCGGATCGCCAATGCTCGTATCAGTGGGTTTGGGTCTTCGGAATCTTGGACGAAAGTATTGACGGCGAGAATGCAGAGGTCAGGGTGAGACTTGGCGTAGTTCCTAAGCCCTCATGTCAGCTCTTTGGTCCAGCCCTACGAATACAGTTCCCAGCTGGAGCTACAGTGAAATGCTCAACAACTCATAGATCCATCCACATACATCAGATAAAGATATACAAGTTTCTTCTGGTCAAGATCGCCTGTCGCAATGTTCTTGAGCACATCGGGGAAGAGAGCCGAAACATCCTTGCCCAACGTCATGGCCATGATGGTCTTTTGGATGGACTCCTTGCGCTCGTACGCATACTGTGAGACCAAGCCGGCGCGCAGCTCAAAAGTCTCACCCTTGCGAGGCACGGCGAAGGCGCCACGAATGCGATTTACCGCCATCGTCGAGGGTCGTGGAGGGGCACGTGGCAGAGGACGAGAGATCTGGCGTTGAAGAGACGGCGGTGACAACCGGGGTCGAATTCGTCAAGCCGAGTACAAGTTATTTGTCCTCAAGCGCAAAAGGCCGCATCCGCCGATGATTCTGTGTATCGGGGGATGCGTCGAGAATGTGCGGCGTCGCCGAGATAAGAGGGCGTAAGAAAGGAGTTGAGGATCGAGTATGGACAAGGCAGACGCAGCTGTCACCGAAGATGCCAAGGCGACGAGGATAGGTCCAGGCTAGGTACTGAGTCGTGAAGTGAGTCGCCACTGAAGGGGGGACGGCTCAGTGGGTGTCAGTGGGCTCTGCCAGCTCAGGCTCCCCTTAACTTTAAATTTCCGCCTGATTTCCGTTCGCAGCATGGCTCTTACCGCTAACAATTATTTTAGCCACATAGGTTCCATGTTCTGCCTGCCCTTGGCAAGCTTAGTCACCGTCATTATCAACTCTTAACATCATCACAATAGACCTTTGCTAGGGCCTCTATATGTTCCTACAAAACATTCGACCACGAATGTGTTACTAAGGAACTGACTTGGACCCCTTGTCAGTCTGGAGGAAATGCAAATGTGCTGAAACAAGAACATTGAACCTGAAATGGTAAGCAAAGCTTCTTTGTCCACTCTACTCGTAAACGGTTTCTGAGAACCCAATAGGCTAGTCTACCAAATCTTCGCCGCCTCTTCATCGAGTCACGAACTGATGACGAGGAACGGGACATCTCTCGCAAAGCTGTGAGTTGAATCAGAAGGGTCACGAGAAAGAAGCTCATTAAGCCAGTTCTATAATGCTGTCCTCTTCATGGGATCAATTGCCGTTTTCAGTCTGATCGCCCAGAAGCTTAACGCTGGCAAGTAGTGGCATGTATCATAATTCATTGGGAGATACCAACATCTGGGCGGAGTCTGGCGTGATGATGCAAATCAACCCTTCTGCTCTTCGACGCTCATTCTTCTGCCTCCTCCCCTTCTTCGTCTTCTGCCACTTGAACTCCGTTCTTGTTCTGTTTCGTTGAGGTAGCCTTTGCCTCTTGCTTGCGCCAAAGACCAGCCAAGAAATCGTTCGAGCTCGCCTCTTCAAGACCTTTATCCTCCCGCTTTTTCAAGAACCTCGGAAATCTCAGACTCAATCCTCTTTCGTCACTCACAAGACCGATCGCAGCTGTATAAGTCGGGCTCAGTGTGATGTCTGCAAACGCCATCTCCCACACCTCATGAGGCTCAAACCAGACGTCAGGCCTTGGACCCGAATACTCAACAAAGCTTGGCTGTTGTGACCTTGTGTTCTTTATCTCGCCGTTCTCTTCCCCATCATCATAAAACTCCCTGTTGGCTTTGTAAAATGTATCCGTGAAACCAGACATGCACTTACATACGGCTTCCAAGGCTCCGCTCTCTTCGTTGCGACAAGCCATAAGAATGGGCGACCACCATTTGGCCTTGCGACCCTGTCCATGCCAAGCAGCAACGGGTATAAGATCAAGGGTATCAAAACTAGAGTTGTAGTCCTTCTTAACCTTGAGCCAAGAATCAAGTCGCTTATCGGGCTCGTACGTCGCCAGCAATGGCTTGCGTCGCGATTTAGCCTTCGTTTCCCCTCCGTTCTTCTCGGCCGCGCTCTTCGCCCTTCCCCTGCCTTTCGGATTGGATTGTGTAATCGGCTTTTCAGAGTTTTCAAGCTCCTGCTCCTCGTCGTCGCCAACATATGGCAACGCGCGCAGGTTGTCCAAGATCTTGACCATGATGCCCTCACATTTGCTCTCCGTAGCAGATTTGAAGAAATCCAGAACCGAGTCTGAGTCTGCAGACGTAGCGTCAAGGCTCTTCACCCAAGTGAAATGGTGGGGAACCTCTGTAAAGAGTGACCGCAGAAGCTCTCGTCTCTCTCGGAATGGGCGATCCAGCAAGGGTTGCCCATTCAGATACATCAGATCAAATGAGAACAGACACACATCGATGGTGATACTCCCAATAGCAACGTCTTTCCTCGCCCGGTTGGTGAGAGTTTGAAAATTCTTGAGCTCCCCAGTTGCCCGATCAACAGCTACCACTTCGCCTTCCATGATGAAGCTGTCGACCCCTTCTCCACGTATCCTTGGCATCAATTCGACCAAATCAGGGTATTTGTCTGTCATCAGTTCCAAATGCCGGGAGAAGATGGTGACTTTTCCCTGTTCATCGCAATGTATCTGCGCTCTCTGGCCATCATACTTGAACTCGCAAGCAAAATCTCTTCCCTGTAGTTTGGTGAGCATCTCAGACAGATCCCGTGTGATGCTCCCCAGCATGGGTCGCAGTGGGATGTGGAGAGTAATGCAACATCGAAGAAGCAGTTCATCCGAGATGCCAGTTTCAAGGAGAACTGGAACAAGATCGTTATAATTCGGGCGCCTCGCAAAGCAGGCCTTGACTAACTCTTCGCCTCGGCCCCAAACCTCAGCCAGCTCTTCCTTCTTGAGCTTGGATAAGTCAGGTACTGACTTCAGGGGGAAATCAGCTCCCGGTGGACGCGAAAGTAAAAAGGCCCTTGAGAGGGCAATCAGCATTGTTGTTTTGACCGCCCCAATGCGAAGCTAATTCTCATTAGCATACGTGAGAAATTCTTTTCATCATCATCTTACATGTTGACAGAGGGTTCGCACGACGAACCGACTCTCTTCTCCGCCGCGAGCATCTTGAAGAAGCCGATCGACCAGTCTCTGCTTTGCTTCTCCACTGCCCTGCCCTTGGCTATTGGCGATTTGGACCAAAGACTGGTACACTGCCTTGATTGTCAGAGGCTTGGGCTTCCTCAGAGTGAAACTCTGTTTTTTCTTTGCCTCGAAAGCCACATCTCCAGCGTCGCCGTATTTGTCATAGATGGCTTTCAGAGACTTGTTATCGAGTCCGCAAACGTTTCGCAGAGCTTTAGATATTGCGGATCCGCCCAAGCCCAGCTCCAAGGAGATGTATGGGGGCGATATCGAATTAGTTGCGAGCCAAACCTAGAGGAATGAGAGAAACTCTGCAGAAAGATAAGTTGAGACTCACCGCTGGCAATAGACTTGACGGATCACCCTCAATCAAAACTCTTAGACAGTTGACCAAGGTATCCACAATCTTTATCCGGCTTGTTGTGCCACTGACCAGAACAAAGCACCGAGTGAGAACAGCATAAGAGGCATTTCCGTCTTCTGATGCCCAGTGGTCCTTAAGCTGAGGTAGATATTTTGAAGGCTCAAAAGTGAGAGGAGACTCGTCTAGAGGTATTGATGTCGAGGTTGTGTCCTCAGCCATACCAGCAGATTGAAGGCCTAGAATGGGTTTCGTCTTCTCATTTGATGCATTCGGCTTGTTGAGCGCCGTCGGAAGAGTAATGCATGGGTTTGATTCTGAAAATGATGGACTTTCGTCTCTAGATTTTGGCCCATTCTGCTCGCTTGGAGTTGAACGAGTTTCGGTCTGATTGGTTTGTCGCTCATTCGCAACCTCTTGATCCCACTCTGCCTGGAGCTTCCTGGCCAGCTCCTCATCTGTCAACTCCGCCTTGGCATCACTTGATGCCTCATTTTGATGCCGATCTTGTGAATTTTTACTCGATTCAGAACCAGGTTGTCTTTGCTTCGAAAAGAAATACTCCAGACCCCGTACTGGTGCGGTTGGCTGATTGCCGTTGTTCAACTTTCGTTTCTTGGTAGGACTTGGCATGGTCCGTGGAAGGCGCATACCAGTTATTCAGTATTATTCACTGGGGCAGCAAATCGACTCAGCGAGAACAGATGACTTGAAAGTTAGGTAGGGACAGCTTCCTATGGAAAAGATGTACCAGCTTCACGTCTATCTCAATGCAAACGCCTTGGAACGCGTAGCTCAATGACGACGGCACACGCGAAGGCACGTGACGAATCTAAAGCCTAAAATCAGGAACCACCTCAGCCCCGCAACTAGGCGCTAAACCCATTTGGCACCCACAAGCGATTCACTCACACAACCGTCGAAATCTTTCCTCTGCCCCACCATCGCGAACCTCCCCCCGACATCCCCTCATAACGGACCCCCTCCAAACCACCACCATGAACGGCGAAGACCCACCCGAGAGGCCTGAGCAGATCACTGCCATCATCAATGGCCTGGAGCGGTACAACCCTGAGGCTGTCGGCACCCTCGAGACCTACCTGCAGGAGCAATGCGAGCAGAAGTTTACTGACTGCAATGCCAACCGGACGCTGTTGAAGCTGTGAGTGCTATCCCTTATTAACATGTTGCTTGTTCCGGGCTCTATGTGATGACTATCTTGTCAACGTTTCCTATTACCTGACTAGTGTGGCGGGTTGAATCAACTTGGCCGCACTTGAAGTCAACTATTAGTGTTTCTGAAATGCCCAACACTTCACACTCATTGCCTTTCTCTTGGCGAATCAAGGCTAACTCCCTCTCAGCTACCAGCTCAACCCTGATCGCATCAAGGATGAGATCATCACCAACATCCTAGTCAAGACCATGACCCAGTTCCCCTCCTCGCAGTTCTCCCTCGCCCTCCACCTCATCAACCCCTCCTCCGCTGTCACCGGTGACCTCGGTGAGGCCGTCACCAAGCTCCGTTCCCTCAACGGTGAGCTCGAGGGCGCTCAGTACGCCCGTTTCTGGGACCACCTTGACGATGATATGGTTGCCGACCTGATCGCCGACATCCCTGACTTCGAGGACCTCATCCGCCACAACATCGCTCTGCTCATCTCACAAGCCTTCCGCGAGGTCCAGCTCAGCCATCTGGAGTCGTGGCTCGGTCTCGGCGAGGACGCTACCAAGAAGTTCGTTACCGAGGTCTACGGCTGGACTGTCGAGGGTGACGGCAACGTCAAGGTGCCCTCTAACCCCGACAACGAGGCCAGAAAGTCCGAGATCCGCGAGGATGTGAATGTTGAGCAGTTCTCCAGGGTGCTCCGACGGGCGTGGGAGGAGACGGTTTAGGTTCCATCGTAGTCGACGAAAGGGGTTTTGCACACTTCCCACGTCGATGGGACATGGCATGATGACTCGTGATGCGGAAGGATAGGCAGGGCTAGCATGGTAGCATGGAGGGGTTACAAAATCTAGGCGTTTAATCGGACATGACATTGCAGAGCAATCCAAGGATCTAGAGATTCATAGAACTTTGCGATTTGTTGGAATACCCTTGCTTCAGTTCGCATGCACCAAAATGGTGGCCATCGTCTACTGTGCTTTTGATTTCCCGTCATGTACATTTTCAACTCCAACCATCTATTTGTTCTTGCTTAACTCCTCCCACTGTACGCCAGCCCATTCTTCTAGATATCCAGATTCTCCCGCTGGCGTCCCTCGAGGCGAGCAATCTTTCTCACACACGCCAACAATAATGGTTCCCCACTCCATGCCCTCCAAGCTCATATCATCCGCCTCCAGCTCCGCGATGGCATTCGGCGTCAACTGCACCTCGAATACCCTTCTCGCGGTGCAGTTGGGACACCGAGGAATAGCGCCCTTGGTGATGGCCTCGCCAACAGCGTCCGTCTTCGAGTACAACAGGGGATTACCTGTGAACTCGTACCGGATAACCTGGTCAGGGTTCTGCGCAAGCCGGTCAGCGAACTTCTGGAAGGTGGCGTCCATGGCCGACTCAAAGGCCTCGCGGTCCAGCATGGACGGTTCTGCAGCATCGGCATCTTCCAGGCGGGCGTTGGTCGGGACCTTAGCGGGCGTAGGATCAAGGGTCTCGAAGTCTGCGTCGGCGAGGTAGAGAGTGGGATACGGCGGGGCCTGAGTGTCCGCTGCTGGCCAGGGCTCTACCGGAGGCGGGGAAGTGGTAGGGGTGTCTTTGATGTTGAGGGATTCGGCGAAGGTCTTGGAGAGAGAGGTAGTTGCTGGGTCTGGAGAGGCTGGCTTGGCAGGCTGTGACGAGGAAGAGGAGGAGAAATGGGTTGTCGAAGCACCAGAGCTGAAGGGATTGCTAGAGCTGCCGGGGTTGCTGAAGGGATTCGCGTTGCTAGAGAAGGAGTTTACGCCAGCAGCACTTCCCAAGCCCTTTGCTCCGAATAGCGTCTCTCCCAGGCCTGGGCCATCATTTTTCGGCTTTGGCTCTTCTTCTTCTTCCTCCTTCTTCTCCTCCTCAGACTCTGGATTCGGAACGTCTTCCTTCCATACCCTCACACCTCTCAAGGCGCGAATGCTGCCCTCTTTGCGCCGACAAGTCTGTCGACGGCACGCAAAGACATAAAGCCGTCGCTCATGTCCAGGGAATTGTTCGGGAAGTTCGCCGTTCAGCTGCAGAATTAAGGCCATGAGATCCTTGCAGACCTTGCACCGCGCATAGGCTGCGCTAGGAGCGCTCTCTGAATCTAGCCATTCCTAGCTACGAGTTAGTCCCAGCCAGCTCTTTCGAAAGTGGAAAGCCAGATCGCAACGCACGGGACGGCCGCCGAGACGGCTAACAGTATCTTCATCGGTATCCTTAGAGGCGTATCCCAGGAGGACATTCGTCTCTTCAAACTCGCCTTCCGAGGAATCGGAATCATAGGAAGCCATGATCGTGATATTGGGTTGTTGGGTAAGGTTGTGAGGTGGGGTCAAGTTTTTTTTTTCCTTTTCTTTATTTGATGCGAATGCGGGGCTTAGCGCAGCGAAGGCAGCATACGGACGGGAGTATTGGAACACTACGTATACGTAGTACAACACACTCATATGTTGGTTTAATCACAGCGAGAAACTTGTTCAAGTAAAGAGACAGTCAGTCGTAATCTTTTGAATTACGCTCCAGAGCCTTTTGTCTAGCCTCGTATTACGTGGTATCTCCTACATGTGGTCGTTAGGTCCATCCATGCCAGGCCCAGGTCCGCCTGCTCTACCCATCTGTCGAGCCTTCAGCAACTCGTCGCACAGAAGTAGGTTAGACGCGATACTCGAGCTGGAAGCAATGCAGTTTCGAAGAACTCGGTATGAGTCAAAAATACCCTCCAGCTCAGGATCCATGTGGTCTCCAGTCTCCAAGTTCAGTCCAACCACGTTTCCGCCGCGGTGCTCGTCCTGCAGGTCCGCAACTGTATTCCAGATTAGTCCTCATTCATATATTTATGACAAAAGCAAAGCTTACGAGCATCCTGAATGTCAAGACCGGCGTTGGCAGCCAAGGTCTTTGGAATAATCAGGAGAGCATCAGCGAAAGCCTCAACACCCCATTTGGCCTTGCCCTTGACGGACTTGGCAAAGACATCACTCAAGTGGAGAGCGCAGGCAACTTGGAAGGCACCGGCTCCGGGCACGACAGACTTGTCCACAATCATGTTGTAGACACTTCGCAGGCCATCCCTCACAGCGTCCGTCACCTGGGCGATAGTGTGCTGGTTGGGGCCCTTAATCATCAGAGTCACTGACTTGGGATCCTTGACCTCCTCAACAAATGTGAACTTCTCCTCTCCAAGAGTCTGCTCGTAGACAAGTCCAGCCCAGCCAAGAACGTCCTCAGACAGATCATCGACACTGTTCTGGGCAACACCGCCGCAGACAAGCTGAAGTCGCTCCATGTTTCTCCGCTTGGCGCGTCGGAGAGCAAGGATGTTGTTCTTGGCGAGAATATCGAGAGATAGAGGGTCGATGCCCTTTTGGTTGATAACAACAAAGTTCTTGGATCCATCAGTACCACAAAGCTCCTTCTTCAGGTCGACAATCTTCTTCAGCTTGGCATCGACGAATCGGCGCTCGCTCTCGACAAGCTTCTCACGCTGCTCAGCGCTGGAGTAGAAGAAGCCCGAGTTAATTTCCGACTTCTCATACTCCAGACTGACGTTGAGGGTCAGAATGTAGCAGTTCTCGAGCCGCTTCGGCATATCGGGATGTCGGGCACCGTGATCGAGGGCCAATCCACGGATCAGCCGAGTGTCGGCGGCTGTCCTGTGCTGCATCTTCATGATCTCCACCATGTGCAGATCGGGCTTCGCTGGCTCTTGGTAGATAGCAAGGACGGCATCAACAATATCGGGCGTAAGCTTAGCAGCCAAAGTCGAGTTGAGCTTGGTAGCAAGCGACGTTCGTGCGACGTTGAGAAGAAGTTCTCGGTCAACCTCCTTGGGAAGCTTGAATGAATCGAGGAACTGGGACGTTGAGCCAGGGTCTTCAATACGAGGGCGCAAAAACTCACCTTCAGAGCCTCAATCTTGGCGAGCTCAAAGCCATCGGTGATGATGCGAGGATGCAGCCCCTCCGAAATGTGTCGGTCCGCCTGCTTCAGGAGCTCGCCCACCAACATGACCACAGAAGTGGTTCCGTCACCGCAAATATCGTCTTGCGCAGTCGCTGCTCGGGCAATCATGACGGCGGTAGGGTTTTGTATTTGCATCTCTCGCAGAAGAACGTTGCCATCCTTGGTTAGCTTGATCTGGGGTTATCGGTCAGTAAAGGAGTCGTTGAGGGGCACTTGAGTAGGCAACGGTACCTGTCCCGCACCGTCGACAAGCCTGGAAATGGTATGGTTAGCCAAAGTAGAGAGTAGTATATGCGATGCTTACATCTTGATGGTGCCCAGCGGGCCCAAGTTGGACTTGAGGACATCCTGCAGGCCCTCACCAGCACTGATGTTGACCTTCAGAGCTTCGCCCCTCCTCTGCGACAACGGGGTTAGCAGGCGACGAGGCCACTTGTTTGCGGGGGTAACAACGCACGCGGGACTCAGCCTTGGGGTTGAGGAGTTGCGCAGCCGACATAGTTGAAATCTGTGCGCTCGATATACGCGAAGACTATGTCGAGAGTAAAGGTTGAAGATTGAGGAGCGGTAGGGGGAGGTTTGCGATTTACAAGCTCGCACCAGCTGTGCACAGGCAATAGCGAGCGGGCTAGGCTGGGACATTTTTTCTGCCCCTCCAAGGGTGAAGGCGGTGGAAGGTGAAGGCAGCGAGGGGGTTCGGTAAGGGGCCAACCAGAGCTCATCTGAACTCCCCCCACCTTGGACCAAGGCAATTACCTACGCGGGGGAGGGGGGTTCTACAATAGTGCTTCGCATGGGCTTGCTTAAGAATATTATTAGCGAGACTGCATATTCTTAAGTTATATCCTATCTTTAGACTTTAGAAAATTAATAATATTTAATTAGAATAGCTAATATTTAGGCTATCTTATTATTATTATATTATATGCCTATTACTATATTACTCCTCTATTACTCCTCTGTTATATCGAAAAGCTGATATTTTCAGAGGTCGTGCCTGCCGATTGAGGCTGGCATTAGACTACAGTGCCGAAAGGCTGCCCTGAAACCTCCCTCCACCCGCGTAGGTAGATTAGTTACCAGATTGAATGTAACTAGGGTTACTTCTTTTACAATGAATTATTCGCATTGTCATTCTTACTGAGGTCCCTACTGACTCTCCTTCCTCAGTTGTCATCAACCACTTGACTCAGCCAGCAGGAGCAACATCCCATCTTATAATCAACCTAGGCATCGTCAATGGTAAGGCCACTTCCTTGGAAGTTAATCAAACACCATAATTTGTCGCAAAAGTAGCAAATCAACAACTATCCAACGCTAAATGCGAGTCTTACCCTCAGGGCGGCTCAAGGCCAAAGCTGAACTCGGCCGAAAGTGGATTTGAGTGAAACTACCGATTTCTTGCATAGACTTAATCTCAGCTGGACGCCAGGAACCCCTAACAAAATTCCAAGGATAACACGGGTGCAGGAATGACGGGAATGGAAAGGGGGAGGAAATGAGGGCGTTTCCTCTACTGTCGCGAAGGCAGCGCAATTACTTGCTTCCATCGCCTACATGTTGTTGTCCAAGCCCGTTGCTGCCATCCTCGCGGCAGTCACCCTTGTAGGAGTCACCCTTGTAGGCGTCAATGCAGAGCCTTGCTAGCCGGAGCCCTCGAATCGTTATCAGGCACGTCAACTGCTATTACAAGCTCTGACGCTTCGATAGGTAGCCACGTTAACCATCGAGACGTTGTCAACTACTGTTAGCGTTAGTGGCGTAGCAACGACAACGAGCGGCAATGACAGCAGCTCCATTCAGTCAGAGTCTCAGACGTCCGTTTCAGCTTCTGAGTCTCTATCTTCGACTGCTACAACATCTGATTCTACAACATTGACTGCTGAGACAACCTCTACCGCCTTGCCTACCTTGACCACACAGAGTGCCGAAAGTACAACGACAACCGAGGATGTCAACAGTACCGCTCTGAGCAACACTGTCTTGAGCAGCTCTCAGGCTTCCGCCAAGACATCCGCATCTCTCTCCTCCGATACATCGACGATTACCACTCCTGACGTGACATCTACTACACAAACCTCGTCTGCTGGTACAACAATCAGAACTACGCCCACCGTTCTAGGCGATAGGGACAACTTGCTTAAGAATTCCGGTTTGAGAACATCGGTGAAAATGGTGAAGCCGACCCTGCCCCTTGGGTCTTCAGCTTCGGGGTGGCCGTTGTTCAACAAGATGGCGTCAGAGTGCCCTTCGCCGACAACCAATTTGCGTAGGTCTGCTCTCAGTAATACCAGAGTCTTTCGCTGAACTTGCTAGATTGATGAACGTACATGCAAGTGTTGATTTCGAGACTATGTCCCAAACCATCCAAGCTTTAGTGCCAGGTCAGAGGCATATCCTATCAATCCACTCAGGAGGTAAAATCAGCCTATGGCCTCATCCGCCTATCGCCAGAACTATATCCTGAATAGGGTCAAGTACTCTAACCTCCACGGCATCCCAAGTTTCAACAAGGCGTGGATGGTCTATAACGCAACTTCCGCAGCGCCCTCATCAACCTTGGAGTTGGGGATCAACTTTCAATGCCCGACTGGTCCGAGTGGTAACTGGGCGTTTGAGGATATTCGCTTCATCCCTTACTTGCCACTGTGCAAGAATGTCCAGCCAGCCTCGCCCGAAGCCATCTGTGAACGAGGAAGCGCGATCACAGCATCTGCCATCATCCGACAGTAGTCCCTGGGTTCCAGGGGTTCACAAACAGCTCAGGAACTGTGTGCAGAGGATTGCCAACAGGCAACCGGATGTCGGCCGTTCTCGTTCAGGCTGCCTTCTCCCGACGCATTATATGAGTCATGTGCTCTGTATTCAGGTTCGACTTCAGACCTAATATTCCAACCTCAATCTAATACCCTGGCCACTTACTGCGACATGGACTTTTACTCATGTGGCACAGAAGGAGGAATTGGAGAATGATCGAGGCCCACTGCAAATTGAGGCTGCGATGGCAAGCGATGTACGGTATTTGGTTAAGGACAAGCCTTCTGAAAAAAGTGAAAGGGACATTATTCAGACTCAATTCATTTTACTTTTCATGACCTTTATCTACTCTTGTATTGGTCTCTCATCATTCTGCAACTGGCTGCTCATAACACATGCCATGATATCTCACCATAAAATCTCATTCACCCCAACACCATTTCACTCTGCGTGACTTTCAATCCGCCCCGTCACACTCTGCCCGATGCTTCTTCCAGTCCTTCTTCTGACATTCTCCAGAGCAATACTTGGCCTTCTGGCACCGCATGCACTTTTTCAGCGTCGTGTCCTTGCCCTCGGGCTTTCCACAGTTCCTGCACCGATCCACCGGCGCCTTTGCTGATGCCAAGTCGGGAAGTTCGGCAGCGTCAATGACATCCTCAACAAAAGGGACTGCATACGTTGGGCTGATTGCGATGCGCACAGCATTGGGAGCTGCGTTGTCCCACTCAGGGAGCGGCACGAAGTCATCGGGTAGACGACCGTTGCCGCATGAGCACAGAACTTGCTCCCCGTCCTTAAGACTCAAAGGAATAGTTGCGCCCTTTCTCCTGTACTCACACTTGCGTCCATGAGACCAGGTACGGCATCGCTCAGCCAGTGACGGGAGAATCTTCTTCCAAAGGTCCAGCTCGGCATCGTTCACGTTGATGGTGGCGCACTCGAGTGTTCGAATCAGCAAGAGGAAAGGCTCCACTCTGCCTGATTCGACGAGCTCCATAGTAAAGGGGATGACGGCTGCATCGAGCACAATGGAAGCTGCATCGCCATCGAGTCTCAGAGCAGACGCAAACACCAGCATGTGAATGCCTCCTCTTTCGGGATGGCTGATTGCAAACATGCCTGTCTGGCCACCCTGGAGACCTGAGGTGAGCATGAACATTGTGAAAAGTGACTCCTTGAAGTTGACACTTGGGTCATCCGAGATTCCGCTCGAGTCCCTGGCCTTACGCAGCCGCTTCTCTCGGGCGGAAAATTGTAGAGATGTCAGCGTAGTTATCCATCGTATCTTGTCCTTATTCTCCAAATCAATGACTGGAAGATTGTCCAGGTTGAGATGCGGAGTGTTGAAAGTAGCTGGGACGCCAGAGGCAGAGATCGCCGAGGGGTAGATAAAGTCGGCGAGTTCAGCAGATGCATCTGGCTCTGCTAGCGGTGCAATCACCTCGATGTAACCAGTTGTTCGAGCAACGCGTGTCTTGCTCCCGGTCTTGGTAACGGGCACTGGGAACTTGAGAGGACACGCAAGCTTATTATTTCCAATGACAATGTCAATGACAAAAGCGCTGCTTTGGCGCAGCTCGATAGGAGCTTTATCCTTGAGAAGGGCCTTGCCCTTTTTCGATGTGATATCCAGGTGTCCAGTGAGGGTGGTAATATTCGACTCGGAGGCTGGAACCTCAATCAAGATCTTTGTAGTATTGTCGTCTTGACCCTGATTCACCACGTTGTCAAGAGGCTTGACGGCACCACACACAAGAGGGTAGGCAACATGTCCGGGCAGGTGTTTTGTCACAAACACTCGAGACTCGTCATCTGTGCGTGTCTCGAAGACAGTCATGGTCATTCCGAGAATCGACCCGAAAATAATAGAGTTCTGGCCAGTCGGTGGAACACAGAGTCCAACCAAAGCTGACTTGGGCTCGTTCTGCAGTGTTGAAGTGGGCACGTAGAACGACGCAACCAAAGGAGAATCGCCTGCCCAACCATGTTGATCCCGTTCAATTATGACCTGAAAGTCGTCATCACTAGGAATTTTGACGGTCTTGACGTTTCCAAAGGAAATCTGAACGTCTCCAAACATGTTCTGCCATGCCTCTGCCGCACCATGGCTCGACCTAACTGATCCAACAAGTGGAGGCGAGGCAAGCCGGAACTGCTTATTCTTATGCTTGAACAGTCGAGTGATTTGCTCCCGTGGGACCACCACAGTAACTGCAACTGCTGGAGGGAGTGATTTCCAAGCGTCAAACGTTCCATTCTCAGGAAGCTTTCTGCTCTCCTGCAAAATCCAGGGCTCAGTGTTGACTCCGTAGAGATGTAGCTGAAGACACAAGTCTTGCAGGCCATTACTAGCCATCAAAAATCGATGGTCTTGAGCAATAGTGTCAACCAGCACCGAGCACATAGTCGGCCAGTCTGTTACAACCCGGCTCATGACAACCTTAAGAAAAGCAGCAAGGCTCGCACGGATAAAGTGTGAATAGCTGCTGGTTCTTCCGTTTGCCACATCCATGGCCTTGGAGATGTTTTCCGCCTCAAACATGTGGTCGTAAAGTGGCAAAAGAAGCTTGGTAAGCTGTTGAGCGTCGATGTGTAGTTTACCATGACGGGTCTGGCCCGAGAACTGGCTATCACGCTTCCAAGCAAGCCGACTGCGAACTTGGGACTCCCTCTGAGCTCTTTGGTTCATGAGACCCAAGTAAATTTCGTCAACATGCGACTCAGCCTTGGAATTGGTCCAGTACTGAACCAGACTGAAGCCAAGCAGAAGCGAGATAGTGGGTGCGTGTCCGCACAGCAGCTTCTCGAATGCTTTCTGCTGCGTATCTTCTCGCTTGATCAGCAACTCCGTGAACAGCGATGCCCACGGTTCATCCTTGAGCAGAGGGCCCGCCGCAACAAGGATGTTCAGGGCGCCGATGTGGTCACTCAGGTTCGAGGTGTCGATCATATCAAACGCCGCTGGACCTGAACCACTTTTACCATAATCCTTCGAATCCAGATTCAGCGGACGCGCATCCCAGACTCGTCGGTAGAGATTCGCCGACTTTCCAGTTGCAGCAGCAGTCTGAAGGCTATGACAGAAAGTCAAAGCATCCGCGATGACGAAGCGGATAACGACGTTCTTTTTGAAGGTAGACTTGAACGCCGCGATCCATTCATTGAATTGGGTTCTGGCGGCAGCAGCAGCAGCAAATCCTTTCACAGGCTCCTGAGGCGTAAGGGGCGAAGCCTCAGCGAGTGGGGCGAAGGCTGTGGCCAGATGGAAGCCCAGGATGGGATCACTTCCATAATGCAAGAGTTCGTCCTCTGAAAGGAGGCTGGCGAGCAGCGGGTTTGGCGTCTTGTCCTCAGCCTGACGAGGTGTAACTGTGCCGTCCTTCCAGTATTGTTGGGACATTTCGGATAGCTTGGCACCGGCCTGCAAAGAAAGAGGTGCTGCGGACCGCATTGCCGCGATATTAATTCCCCCTTGGCCAATAATCTCCTCACGGCAGTCTCGAGATGGCTGCACGTTCTGCTGGAACATCTTCTCGTAGCTGTCGGATTGGCATTTTTCTGTAGCGCCCTTGATGCGAATCCAGACACGACGAACATCTGAGAGAGTGTCGGCATCGCAAAACCGGATGGACTGGCCGTAGATATTGCTATTCCAATCCTTAAGAGTCTTGGACATGGACACCAACTTGGTGGCTTGCTGCAACACAGCAGCCGTTGTCGCTTTGTCCACAACCAGGTGATAATAGATATCCCATAGCTTTTCATTGTTCAGTTTACAATCCTCATCAAGGAGAAAGGTAAGGAGAAAAGCGTTGCGAGCTGTATTTCGTCAGCGACTGATGTGTCTTGATATAGGTAGGGTACGGTAGTCTACTCACCGACTATCTTCTCCTCCACATCGCAACAGGTGAAATCAAGTTTTCTCTGGGCTGGGCTCTGTCAGCTTGACAAATGCATCATTAAGTTAACTCAATACTCACGAAGTCCTTTCTCGGTGTATGCCGTATACAAGATGTTGCGTAAGTCACCACAGCCTAGTGACAAGACCGCAGCATCCTGACCCTGGGGTAAACATCTCGTCAGACTGGTTGCCGGGGTGTTTCCAGCGGCATAGAGGAAGCTGATTTTAGTGGCGACCGTAGGAGTCAGCATAGTGAATGATATATGAGGCACTCAAGGGTTGCCATGCCAAGATCATGAGTGAAGGCGCGGTGTTTCAATGAGAGATCCGGAATTTAAAATCGTGGTTGATGTGTAGGGGAATTTGAGGTGTAGCGGGAGGCTGCCTTCCATGTGAGTGGAGAACGGAGAAGTACCTACATAAATTGATCAACGCCACGCAACACTGAAGCAAACAAAGCCGGAAAATAACAGAAGGCAAACGCACCAAGATACTCACACCAAGCAAACAATCTTGATAGAGATTGGTGATTGCTACGATATTCAATCGAAATAGTAGAGGAGATTTCACATGATACATGGCCACTGAATGTCCTCGGCGTATTGCGCAGCCAAAAGGAGGGTGAGTTAGTACAAGTGTTAGGCTTGGAGACGGGCAAGGTACATACATACATGAGTGCCTACTGCTAAGGTACGAGCGATAAGGCACAAGTAATATATCTACTTTCCTTTTATCAATGAAGCAGGACAGTTCACATCACGTCATTTTGGGCAAAACAAACATAAATGTTGATCGTCAATGAATATCCCATTGGTAACCCATCCACCGAAAAGCAAAAGCCTCATCACAAACTCCAGCAGCTCCAAGGCGTAACAAGCCGCGTTGAGATCTTTGCTTTCTAACAAAACCCGCAATTCCAAAATCATAACCCAATCCTTTTCGCCCTTTCCCCCCTAAACCTAGAAATTCTCCCGATGAATGCTGACCCCTAGTGTACAAAGCACGCCGACCTGGTCGAAACTCTTTTGTGCATTACATGAGACCCCAGACGTAAAACAAGGACGTGAGCGTCTTGAAAGGCTTCCCGGAAAGTGACCTCGAAAATTGTCCAATAAAAAGTACATGTTTGATTAGGTTGTGGAAATGCGTTGAGAAGTCCTAACTTTTCCGTAGGCTGGCGAAACAGAAACGAGAACAGATGAAATGATTCAAGTACTGCCGAAGAAGACATCGTCGTTGCTGTTTGTAAACATACCGACGTTGTCAAACTCTTCGTCAAACTTGCTCATCATGAGCATGCTGGGGTCACGGTCTAGCTGGACCAGACCGTCGTCGTTGAATTGGAGCAGCATATCATCGTCCTGGTCGCTCATTCCTGGGGGAAGCGTGCCAGCCATGCTGGCGGAGGCCATCAAGGCGCTGGTTCCGGATAGGGTGCTCAGATCGTCGGTGTTGATGGAGGTGTTGGGGTCGATGTCAAAGAAGCGCGCAGCCGGCGGCGAAGACGACTGTGAGAGCTCAGGGGGCGTGTTGTATTGGCTTACGGCGCTCTTAGCGGGAGACGCGGCGTTCGCAGGGGTGCCCTCCATGATAGCTTTGGGGGAGACGTAGGAGTGTACGCTAACAGCAGAAGGAGAAGAAGCCATCTCGTTGATGGCTGCGGCCGGGAGGCTGGTCATGGGGGCAGAAGACTCAGCAGCGAGGTTCTGGCTTTGCGAGTCCATTCCCATGTCCATCATGTCGTCAAGCATGTTATAGTCGTTTTCAGGTGAGTTGACAGCCGAGCTATCCGAGTATCCAGAGAACGAGGACATTGAGCTGATGGACATGTTCTTCTTGCGGGTCCTAGCCGACTTGTCCATCCGTGTCTCCATGTCAGGGCGGCTCTTCTTGGGAGGCCTGCCGCGCTTGACAACCTTACGCACGATGCCATCGAAAGCACCAATGCACATGCCTCGTTGACGGTGTCGAGTGAGAGCGTCATGGCGAGCAAAGCTATTGCCGCATTCGCAGGGGTAAGGCTTGATTCCGGTGTGAATCTTGGCGTGTCGCTTGAGATCGTGTTGGCGGACGAAGCATTTCTTGCAGGTAGGGCATTGGTACTGGCGATCGTTGAGATGAGTCTGGACATGCGACTTGATGTTCTCTTTCCGACCAAACTTCTTCCCGCAGTCTTCGTACATGCATGTCCATTTGCCGTCGCCCGCGTCAGGACCGCTGATGTACTGGGTGATTTCTTCTTGTGATACTCCGGTATCTGTCTTAGTCTCCTCGATGTTGATGCTGGCGATACTGGCAGCACTTGCGATGCTAGCAACAGACTCTGTGCGACGATGAGGAGATTGGCGGCGGGATGATGTATGCGAGGGGGTGCCAGAGAGGGATTGAGCGCTCAAGGGGTAGGGTCGAAGATCAGTCTTGTTGTCGAAAGCAGTCATAAACTGTGACATCTGGGGGGTGTTGGGGGTGATTTGTTGAGGCAGTTGCTGGTTGACGTTGAGACGATGGATCTCATCTCGATCAAAGCCGCTCTCAATCTTCATGAATTCGCTGTTGAAGTTGTTCATGTTCATGTAGTCGGGAGTCTGCATATGCATTCCACTGAACGATACTGCCTCAGAGAGAGTGTTTGACCGAGCTGGGCTAGAGATAGACTGCTCAGATTGTTGTCTTATGTCCTGGAAGATGGTCTGGGCTCGTCGGTTTCCTCCTCGGCTTCTCACCGGCTTGATGGTCTCTTCCATCGACTCATCATAACCATCGGTAAACCGGTTAAGTACGGGCTCGTTCTTTGCCAATCGGTCATGGGGAGTCTCCATTGGCGTTGGGGGAAAGTAGCCTTTCGTCATGTTAGCCGTCTTGCGCAGCGCCAATGCCCAGCCGAGGGACTGACTGTGTGCGTTCTGGTTCGGGGGAGTAATGGGTCTCTGGAGGCCGTCGGTCCCCAAGTTCTCAAACTTGCTGACCCGGTCCATGATCCCGTTACTTATCCTTCTCGAGCTCCTCCGCGTGCTGGAGGTGTCACCTTCGGAGGCCCAACCTTGGGCGGAGGAGCCCTCGGGAAAGTTCATGAAGGTGGGAGTCGAAAGAGCACTGTCTGTGTTAAAGAGATCAAATTCCTTACCTCCTGACATGTTGTCACCGTAGCCAGCTTGGCCCTTGCCCATCATCACGTTAAGGTCTGCAGTGTAGGGATCGAAAGGGAGTGAGTTGGGGTCAAAGCAGGACGGATCAAATCGCTGTGTCTGAGGAGTTCCATGGGGTGAGATCAAGTAGTTCTCGCTTCCACTTGGTGCCAGGTTGGCATAAGGGTGCTGATGTGTGCCCGGGCGTGCTTGTATGCGTTGCTGCTGCGCTTCTCGCAGTACGTGATGCTGCGAATGGTTGGCTAATCCTGTATTGTTAGTATTCGTACTTACCATGTAATTCTGCCGTGTTGTTGGTGATGCCGAGTTGTGTTGTCGTCGAATATCAAGGCTAAGACCGCGTCGATGTGCGGTTTGTCGATGTGTTGTTGTTGGCAGATGAGGAACCTTCACGCCCTCGAAGGCAGTCGGCGTCGAGTTTTGACGGCGATGTTGCCGTTGTCGGGCGTGAAGCCCTGTTGGATTGGACAGCATATTGTCGCAAGGAGAGTCCGGGAGGGAATTGTCGTCGGTCGATTGTTGTCGATGGGAACCTATTGGTCCGAAACTGTGCGATACAACGTCAACTTCCTTCTGTCTTGCCGTTCCCATTCATAACTTACCTCACGCAGCGCAAGCACAGAGCGCCGGGCTAAAAGAAAATTATAGTCGTGCTCAGTCGAGATCGACTTTGCGATGAATGGGTTGTTTGTTAAATGCCCTGTTCAGGCAGATAGTGGGTAGTGGAAACGCTCTCTTGTGAAGCTCTTGTGAAGCTCTTCTGAAGATGGGATGGATGTGATAGATGTGAGAGAAGGTCTTCTTCTCCTGGTGTAGTAGCTTTAGTGCCAGATGAAGATAGAGAGCAAGAGTGGGTTCGTAGGCCAGAGTCTGAAGGCCTGGTAGGTCGCGGGCATATTCGAATAAAGTGGTGGAAACCCATGTTTACACTAAAAAAATCCATTACCACGGCAACCAATTCTCGCTGGTTAGGCTGTTCGATCAGCTCAGGGCCCAATTAGACGATACTCCAAATGACCCCGGCACGCCCGGTCACCGCATCAAACCACCGCGTCACCGGCACGGGGCGGCTAGCAACCACATGCTGAGACGTAACCGGACGACGGTTCATTGCTGGTTGCACCTCGATTCGGAATTTCCGCCTCTTGTGGGAGCTGCAGCGGCTGAGGCTACAGTGCGTATACATATCATGTTGCTCACCAGTGTCTTTTTATTGTTGCGCACGCTTTGCTCTTCACATCGCAACATCCGCTACCAGCCTCACCACAATGCTTCTTTCCGTTGACTTGACTTGTCTCCGATAATTCTCAGCTGAATATTTGAAACTCGGTTCCCTTTCTGTGGCGGCATTATCATCACTTCTCCAAGCGCCGCACTGTGAGACAGCGCTTGTTAAAGCTGCCAGGTGACGGGCCAAAATTCCAGTCAATGTCTCTACGGCCCAAGCTCCTCCACCTGCAAGAGATGATCCTTGCACTCGATGTCGTGACGTCTTGTTTCAGGCCCGACATCGCTACCCAGTCAGGGTGTCTCAGCTATGTTGATCAAGAGAGAGCCCAGTTCTTGTCCCATACAGGGAAGCAACTCTGCTCGTTATTGGATGATGAACGATACTGAAAGGCCTCCCATTTACTTTGTTCAAAGTCTGCATTCCGGGCGAGACAGAAGGCTGACCATGCGCTGTCTGTCCTTGCCGCATTTGCCACGTTGAACGGGTACTGCCCGCCTGAACCCCTTCAAATCACGACTGTGCCAGTGTTGTCCGGGTTTTATTGTCTTTGGCGTTTTGCTCAGCTCTTCAAAGTAGACTTGAGTGAGACCTGGGTGGGCTCGCCAGCTCGTCGTCGTCAACAGCGACAGACCAATCTCGCATCTTCAACCCAGTTACTCGAATTTGGTAGTTGCCCGATATAGTAGCTAGGTGGTGAGTAGACTACGATTCAAGTTCCCACTCATCGGTCCCAGATACCAAGGTGCTTTCAGGTTCCCGGGACAAAGCGCCATGGATGTTTGACAGAAGGCTTATATAGTCGCTTGCATGTACGTACGGAGCATGTCCTGTAAATATAAACAAATCTCTCTTGGTACGCCTGCTACCCTGAAGCTTTACATGTGACAGGGCTCAATTGAGTTCAACGAGACAACCGGATCAACATCTGCAGGGAAACGTTGTCTCCAAGCGATTGAACGCATGTACGTAATTGTTTATTATGTTGTCCAAACCTTATCAAGGTCTTCCCAATGTATGTCCAGTTCACCTTACCCAGCTATCCACCTCTCTAGTCTCTACATATTACCTAAAGTTAGTTGATAACCAGCCTTTGAGGATGTTTTCAACAAATTATGCCCTATTTTTAATTATCCACTCCTAATACCTAGGTACCTTTTAGGAGCAGTCGAGGAGAAATACATTTTATTAATAGTATCGCAACAAGGCAGGACAAGGTACCAGGAGGTGCGGCGCTGGTCTCGGCCGGCCCCACACGGCGCCAGACCTTGATAGCTCCGGCGACCGGCGAGGTCAAAGCCCGATACCACTAAATAGTTCCACGTGCAGCAGAAAAACAACATGAATATTTGTTTATTTCTTACCGTCTTTTATCTAAATGTTCGATATTTGATGTATTCATTACATTTCCCCGCTGGGCATGCATTGGTGTCGCATTCCAAAGTGCCGGGAAGAGCATGTTTCTAGAGACCCCAAGTACCGGCGACCTGTCGGTAATCGTCCGCTCTCTTCAAGCAACTCCGTCACTTCATCTCTTAGGAGAGAAGGCCATGAAACTGACCGCCCTCCGTGGGATGAGCGTTAGTCATGTCCCTTTGGCCAACGACTTTAGCAGTATTTGTGTCGGTGATATGGACATCGCTGTTGTCCTTACTGAACTGCCCGAAGCGGTATTTGAGAGTCTAAGTCGAGCAACGAGTGGCTTGTTATCATCATGAAAAAGCTCAAATTTATCCTCAAGGAGATGTACAAGAAGTCCCCAAAGAAAGACCAAACCAGCTCCAAGGGGTTACGGACCAGACGTGAGGAGGTAGCGTTTCGACATATAGGCGGGGGCCATACGTGAAGTCTATAATCGCAGAACCTCCTGAATCGCCCGTATTCATAGTTGGGAATGATTTCCCTGGATTTTTGAGGATGATTTGTTGCTCTTTTGTGAACTTTCTAGAATATATACCGGCCAACTTGGCGTCGTTTCGGAAGTTCTAGTAGAATACACACGCCTTATGTTAACCTGTTCTCTGCGACTCTTATGGGCCCAAATAAGGCAACCTCGAGCAATTAAATTAGCTAAGGCCCAATCCGAATGAGGTCATTTTTAACCGACAAATGCTTTCTTGTTGTTGAGAAGGTGGGTGGAGGTTACGTTATTATTACCCAGACTTTTATCCACTTGGACAACGGCATCGCTACAGTCCGTGTAGGTATGCTCGCGCTCAGCCACGAACTCACTTGAAAGGGTCTGTTGTATCCGAGTCACTGTGGCTGCTGCCATTTTTATTATTATCCTCGTCTGTTGAATCCTTAGTGCCGCGCTCTTGGGGGTTGTCCTCTTCGGTTTCTTATCCTCTAGTTTTTCTCTAAATATTCTGTTTCCTCCTCACTGTGGTTTCGGTGGCGATCTAGGTTGTGATTCAGGGGCAAAGACGGCTGTGCTGGTAGAATCTTGGAATGTCCCACAGCTGGCAGGGAATCATCTTTCCTTAAAGATATGGGGGCGTCTGGATAGCCGTGAATGTCCCTAAGAACGGGAGATGTGGGTATGGGCTTGAGTCAAGAGACCACCGTGGTCTCTTGATGGACATTAAATCGGAAGGATGACTGCTCTCTTCGGTCAAAATTCTCTGCATCTTTGGCATCAAATGATGCTCTACTGCTATGGTGAAACCCTCCCTGAAGAGGCGGCAGAGTTCTTGGTTCTCGACCTGAGGGAATCCAGCCTCACTATCTTGGTATGCAATTCGACGGTGGTAACAGCCTCATGAATTTTTCTTAGACTGTTAAGGCGTCCCGTGATGGGCGTTGACTCTGCTCAGACTTTTTCGGGATTGATAAGTGGGTGCAGGGGGTACCGTTAATCGATGTGTGAGAGCTGCAGCTGCTGGCGCCGTAGCACCGAGTTGCTTCCCTGGCATGATCTAATATATTGGTAGTAGCAAACAGTACCCGGCTTTTTTGGTACCTGTTTAATAGTCTGAACAGTGAAAAAGTCTTTGTCTTAAGGCGTAAACATGGGAGGATCAACAGGCAGGACAAAGTTGCTTGAGATGCCAGGGAGACGGTCAACTCATGAAAGGAGATCCCAGTCTTTTGCTCTCGCAAGAAACACGAGAGAGGCACCAAAACTCAAAGACTTCATTACTCAGAAGAAAGATAACTAATTGGCCCATCCGTGCGGAAAGAGAGGTCAGGGCGGCAAATCAGGGCTCCTGTTGTTCATGCGACTAGCTTTGCCTGCTGTCGACGGCCGACAGAGCTGATATCCATTCACCATGTGTCAGTCAACAGTAAAACAAAGAAACTCGTCGACTCAGAACCCCCACTTTCTTCTTCTTTCTTTACCATCAATTTTTCGTCATCTTCATTCGACGCTGCATCTTCTCGCTCGAGAACCCCAAGGGGTGATACTAGGCAAGGAGGGCTCAAGGAGCCTCGGGGAAAACCGTTCACCATGGAAATTATTCGATTAAAACCAGGCAAAGATGAATATCAGCCAAATGATCTCCATTACCAGAACTTTTTCTTATATCGCCTCGAGCAACCAAGCCTCGGAATCACCTACGGTGGATATTTGCGCGCCCTACAGCTATACGGCAACGAGGCCTCTTTCGTCCTGCGTGAAGGAGGAGAGAAGTTTGTTCCAATGAATGGATAAATTTCCCTGCACTATTGCCTAATATCGCTAGAAAGCTGGTGCCGAAGGGTGTCGCACTTTGGCAAGGAATATACTTCCCAGACGGATAAATTATCACCTATCCCGGACCTACTGTCATCACTCTCGAGACACAAGCCAACGACTCTGAACGACTTCTTCTGGGGATCTCCCTGACATCATCGACATGATCTCAAACACGCCTGAGCCCAGTCATCACTGTGACCAACGCGGCCAGCCCACCATCAGACTCGACGAGCCTAGCAACTCTCCGAGGCATGAGCGGCAGCAGCGTGTCACTGGCTGATGACTTTGGAAGCACTTGCGTTGGTTGCATGGAGATGGCAGTCGTGGTCACCGAATTGCTCGTACGGATTGTTGAATTGAACGGTGATGGCGAGTGGATAGATACAATCAAGGAGACACTGGATTGATTACATTGGAGAATCGGAGAACATGTCTGCCTTCCTCAAGACAGCGTACAAGAAATTCCCAAAGAAGGAAAACAAACACGCTGACATGTAAAATCGGACGTCAGCTGCGCGGCCCATGACGGGATCGGAGTCAACGTATAATAGCACGGGCCCCTGGTGTGCATGAATTCCCGATGAACTACGGATACAGATGTACAATAGCTGAGCTGCGATAAGATGCGGGTCGCAGACGTGGGACCAACACGCGCATATCTGACGGCGAATGGTTCAATAAATCAAGTCAGATATACCCCGGATTTTAATAATTATAACTTGAGGGTGAACAACCCGACCACCACCTGCAGCGGGTTTCGGGTAAGGTGTTTTGCCGCTCGGTGACTGGTCATACATTCCTCTTGGGTCAATAAACCTAAGCCCGTTGGAGAGACAACAAAAAAACAGGGGTGAGTGAATCTGGCAGCTTATCCCAGGTTAATTTACCCATCCAGCCTTGACATTTCCAGCAAGTCAGCCCATTTCACGCTACGCAGAACATCTCTGCCGCTGCGATTGGCTGATCCAGGGATTTCCTTCTCTCCATCTAGGCAAACGATTCACCTCGTTGCGCTCCTTTGCCGCCAACCCTCTGCACCCAGCAATTGTCCTCGCCCTTGGCCTTGACAACGAGCCCGACTCCTTGTTCTGACCGCCGCCATGTCGGGCAACACATTCAGAGGCACTCCCACTCGCAACCAGGGCCGTGGAGCCATTCCTTTTGGCAACAGCCCTGGTGCTTCCAGCATTCCTCGTCCTGTCCTCGAGTCGCAGCCGACCGACACCAGCTCCTCCGTCAGTGCGAGCCGGCAGAAGCAGTCCAAGCGTGATGAGGTTCGTTATGCTATCCTTTGCTCTATATTCTATAATTCTATACCTCCTAATACCGCAGCCCCCGTCTTCGATTTCGCCCCTTTGAGAAGCTTCCTCCCGGAGGTCTCTTTCTCGATCTCTCCCGAATACACCTCACCTCACTCCAATGTACCATCTTGACAGCTAACCTCTAGTCTAGGCGATCCGAAAAAAGCTCGAGAATGACCTGTCCAAGAAGAAGCACCTTACGAGCCGAGCTCGGCACACCCGAAAAGCTCCCCCGGGAACTGTGCTCGCCCTTAAGCCTAGCCCGGCCCTTCAGATCAAGCCTGCCACCACCGTCTCCGAGGCTGCCCAGTTGATGGCTGCCAAGCGAGAGGATTGCGTTCTAGTCACCGACGATGACGACCGAATTGCCGGTATCTTCACCGCCAAGGATCTTGCCTTCCGTGTCGTGGGAACTGGAGCCAAGGCTTCGAGCATCACCATTGCCGAGATCATGACTAAGAATCCCCTTTGCGCTCGAACCGATACCAGTGCCACCGATGCTTTAGATCTCATGGTCCGGAAAGGCTTCCGACATCTACCAGTCATGGACGAGAACCAGGATATCGTGGGTATATTGGATATTACCAAGTGCTTCTACGATGCCATGGAGAAGCTCGAACGCGCCTACTCGTCCTCGCGAAAACTCTACGATGCTCTCGAGGGAGTTCAATCTGAACTGGGCTCTACCCAGCCCCAGCAGATTATCCAATACGTCGAGGCCCTGCGTTCCAAGATGTCTGGACCTACGTTGGAGACCGTGCTCAACGGCATTCCCCCCACTACCGTGAGCGTGCGAACCTCGGTCAAGGAGGCTGCCCAGCTCATGAAGGAGAACCGCACCACGGCCGTCCTTGTCCAAGATCAGGGCGCCATTACCGGTATCTTCACCAGCAAAGATGTCGTGCTTCGAGTTATTGCGCCTGGCCTGGACCCCGCCAACTGTAGTGTCGTGCGTGTCATGACTCCTCATCCCGACTTTGCGCCCATGGACATGACTCTCCAGGCGGCTCTTCGCAAGATGCATGGTAAGTTGGTCAAGCCACTATATAAAACACAGCTGACAACTTTGCAGATGGTCACTATCTGAACTTGCCTGTCATGAACGATACGGGCGAGATCGTCGGCATGGTCGATGTTCTCAAGCTCACCTACGCTACTCTGGACCAAATCAACGCCATGTCGAATACCAACGATGAGGGTCCTGCGTGGAACAAGTTCTGGCTCTCACTCGACGCGGAGACCGAATCCATGATGTCTGGGGAGGGCAGTGCTAGCATCCAGCACACGAACCTTGGTTCTCGCCTCACATCGCCTGACGTAGTCCGAGATCGTATTGGTGATAGCGTCGCCCCGGGAGACTCGGCATCCCATGTCGGCATGGAGTCGCCTGCTCGCTCACTCCTCCCCGATGTTACCGAGACTCGACTTCCTGAGGAGCTGCCCTTCCCTTTCAAGTTCAAGGCTCCATCCGGCCGAGTACACCGTGTCAAGGTCGTCGCATCAGAGGGCATGGGCGCTTTTGTCGAAGCTGTGGCCTCCAAGCTTGGCGCCGAGGCTGAGGGTATTGGTGGAGTGCCTACCGTGGAGGATGGCAAGATCGTTGGCTCAGGATTTGCCCTCAGCTACATGGATGATGAAGGAGACTCGGTGTCCATTACAGCCGACCATGATCTGATCGAGGCCGTTCTCCTTGCTCGCCATGCTCACCATGAGAAGGTCGACCTCTTCGTTCACGACCCCGAGAAGCCCCCCGTTTCAGAGCCCGTAGAGGTATCAGCGCTCGCCACGCCATCGATCTCTGCTGGCCCTGGGCTTCGAGAACGTCGCAAATGGTGGCCTGATGAGGAGGATGAGGAGGGGGATGAGGAAGCATTCGATGAAGAAGATGACGCTGCCTCTACTATGCGAAGACCGCGAAAGTCCCGGACGGCGCCCGCACCGCAAGTTCCAGAGCAGGTCATCGCCGGCGTGCCGAACGAGCTTCTCCTTCCCGGTGCTATTGTCACATTGGCCGTTGCTATCGTGGGTATCTTTACCATCTCCAGGCTCACCAGCCGGTGAAGGAATCCAGTGTACTTTCTCCTAATGATATGACGAAGTCGGGGGTGGAAGACTGTAGATTTGTAGAAACAGAACCTTGTGCCTTTAGTAGAGATTACCCTCGCAAGTTTAATCCAATTCAATTTAATTTTCTTTGTATATCATTAAAATTTAGTTATTCATTGGATGCCAGTGATATGAGAGCCGAGGTGGTGGTCGTAAGATGAGGGCACAGGGATGGATGGAGGCCGGGCCGGAAAATCTTGCACCCCGGTACCTTAGCCATGGCCAAATTTTGGCTGCTGTCGAGCGAGCATCACGCCCACCGAGTAACCTCCAACCCGTCGCCATGATTCTGAGGACCGCCGCCGTGCGGCATGGTGAGTCAATTGGCTTCAAGAAACCTCCAATGACTTGCTGACATTCTTAGGTCGCCGCACATTGGCGTCTCCCATCTCTAGGTCCCTTCTCCGGCAGCTGTCGACCGAAGTTACGACTGAGACTCGGACCCAGACCCAGACCGATCAGCAGGCCGTGACGAACTGGTCGACTCCCCAATCTTCCAATGGACCCCCAAAAATTGTGTCAGCATCACGAAAGAAGCAGAGGATTGTGCAGGATGGCATCCTATCCCTCGGAACCGACTCCGCGCATGAGCACAGGGGCGCTGTTTGGACGACGCCTCACAAGAACTCGAGCTCCGCGACACCCGCGTCACCGGCCCAGCAGTACGCCGAGTTCAAGCGTATCCAGGCCAACACACGAAGTCTCGGTTCGCAAGTCGAGAAGCGGTACACCCCGGCTGAGCTGGTCAACAACCCCCCTGGACCTGAGGATATTACTTTGGAGCTGTTGATGGCTTCACAAACGCACATGGGCCACAGCACTTCCCTCTGGAACCCTGCCAACTCGCGGTACATCTATGGTGTCCGCCAGGGTACTCACATCATTTCTCTTGAGACGACTGCGGCACATCTTCGACGAGCGGCCCGTGTGGTGGAGGAGGTTGCATTCCGGGGCGGCCTGATCCTCTTCGTGGGAACTCGCAAGGGCCAGATGGAGATTGTCACCAAGGCTGCCGAGATGTCTGGTGCTTGCCATTTGTTTACCAAGTGGACGCCCGGTGGTATCACCAACCGAGATGTGATTCTGAAGATGGCTGGTACGAAGGTGGTGGATCACCAGGACCAGGAGCTTGATGGTTTCGAGAAGTACAGAGGTGCGGCTCGCCCGCTGATGCCCGATTTGGTTGTTTGCTTGAACCCCCTGGAGAACTACACACTCCTTTACGAGTGCGGTCTGAAGAGCATTCCTACGATCGGTGTGATTGACACCAACGTGGACCCATCCTGGGTGACTTACACCATTCCCGCCAACGACGACAGGTAAGAATACTCAAGAAGAGTTCATGTGAATTAGACTAACAGTGAATAGCCTGCGAGCCATGGCCGTTGTCGGTGGTGTTCTTGGCCGAGCCGGCCAGCGGGGTCAGGAGCGACGTCTGGGCGAAGCGAACAAGGGCAAGGTCTCCTGGGATAACCCTCCTGACATTATCCAGCACATGCAGAGGGAGACCAAGGCTGCTCTTGCTGAGCGCAAGAACGTCATGGGCCGAATGCAGCACAACATCGAGGGATTCACCGAGGAGGAGCAGAAGCTTTTGCGGGAACAGTTCTACGGAGAGGAGCTTGAGGTTACCGAGGACGAGATGGTCGACATGATGGGCGAGGCTGCTCTGGGAAGCTCGAAGGAGGCTGTTGTTGATACGACTCCTGTCGAGGCTGAGCAGCCTATCCCTGATATCGAGACCAAGGCTGAGACTGAGGTCGAGACTGAGGCGGAGTCGACACATGGCGCTAAGCTGGCGAGCATTGAGGAGCAGTTGACGGGACTCAAGGAGGCGGCGCTCACGATTGAGGCCGACATCAAGGGCAGCAAGCAGGGGTAAAGTGGAAAAGCTTGTACAATATTGAAGATGTATAATAGCCTGGGGGAGGATGTTGATAGAGGAGCGATGTAAGTTGATGTGAACATATGCATGTACGGTAGCCTTATCTTCGATCCGTTGTCGTCAGTGAGAACTTCTTGTCATTAACACCTCTATTCTCACCAGTCCTTGGTTTTGGAGACATCTTCATGTGGCCGATCACGACGTTACACAGCTCGGATAAATGATTGACCCCAACCGCCACGAGCCTTCCGGCGCGGGCAACAACGGGTTTCAGTGGGTGTGGCTTCTATTCCTGCAGGTACCCTCTCCATTGGTTTTTAGTGTAGGGGCTTGCAATCCATGTCCACATCCATCTCAGCCTGCGCATTTCCCCTCACCAAAGAACATTTCAGCACAGTCACATCGATTTCACAGCACATCACAGCACAGCAACGACACAATCTAGCACAGCGGAGCACGCGCACTGCGGCAGTAATACCGACTAGCCAGCTGGCGATAGCGGTGGCTACCCAGAAACTGCCCCTAGCGGAAAAATTGCAGGGACTTTTCCAGTGCATCGGTGCAAAGGACCCAGCAGCTGCACAGCACTCCAGAACCCCAGAGGGTTCGGCTCGAAATCAAGACTGCCACTGAGATCCAGATTCACTGATAGTGGCTTGGCCTTGAGTCGGCGCTAATAAAGTGCTCTGGTCTTGCTCTTGAACTTGGTATGCTTTGTTCTGTCCTTGTTTCCTCTGCACATAAGTTTGGCTGGTGTTTGGTGTAAGACGACATCATTTTGAACTGCCAGGATGGATATACGGGACTTACATGAGATTGACAAGCTAACTGTTATCAATAGGGTAGTAAAGGCCTATCCTTCAACTGCACCTTTACTCTTTTCTCTTTTTAACCCTGCACAAAGGGTTGTGACCCTCCCACCAACAAAATGCCGGCCATGCTGGACGATCCGGCAAGCCCCACCATCTACCGAGTCTCCGGTCAACCTCCGTACCCGGATCCGAACAACCCCGGCTTCCCGGCCGATATTGTGCCCCGACAGGTTACCCTCCGTGACCGTCAGACCGTGGCCACTATTGTTCCCTTCGCTTCAAGAAACCAGGTTCCGGAGTCGTTGCTCGCGTACTTATGTGACCAGATCAACAAGGAGATCGATGGCGGCGACACGTATCCCATGATGGAGCCGTTCGCCGTCGACAAGTTCGCTGCTTACTGGTTTCAGAACTTTGGTGCCATCATGCTTCTTGGCAACGTTGAGCGGGCCGAGGATGTTGTCGAGGGCAAGGATTGGTCTCGCGAATGCCTAGGAAGCTTCTATATTAAGCCAAACTATCCTGGCCGCAGCAGCCACGTTTGCAACGCCGGGTTTCTTGTCACTGATGCGTCGCGTAACCGCGGTGTTGGCCGTCTCATGGGGGAGACCTATCTGGACTGGGCTCCACGCCTTGGATATACCTACAGCGTCTTCAACCTGGTGTATGAGACCAACGTTGCCTCATGCCGCATCTGGGACGCCCTGGGCTTCAAGCGCATCGGCCGAGTAAAGGGCTGCGGCAACCTCCGCAGCTATCCAGGACAGCTCATCGACGCCATCATCTACGGACGAGACCTGGCCCCGCGCGAAAGCGAGGAACTCGTGAGTGAAGAGCGTTTCGACAAGATCAAGTTCTACCTCAAGTACGGCGAGTACCCGAACGGCGCTGACCGAGCCGAGAAAAGCAGGCTCCGCAGCGCGGCGACGCACTATAAGCTTCTCGACGGCGACAAGCTCATGCTCAAGGACAAAGAGGTGATATCCGATCCGGTCCGTCAGTTTGAGATTGCCCGCCGTGTGCATGTCCAGCAGCACGGGGGAATCAACAAGACCACCGCCACTATTGCCGAAAAGTACCACTGGAGTCGTATCAAGGAGACGGTTAGCGACGTTATCCGGAGTTGTGTTGAGTGCAAGGAGTTGGGCAAGACACCCAACCCTGGTGGTGCTAGGAAGTCAGCAGCAGCAAATAATCACGGCGGCGTAGTAAGAAGATCAGGGGCAGGTGGAGCAGGTGGGAGTGACCATCAAATCCAAGCGGCAGGCCCGCCGACTCAAATGCTGCCGTTACAAGACCACAGCATGATATCGACGCTCTCGCAACCAAGTCCGGATCAGACACCCAGCCCCTATGCTAATCCTGCCGACATCTCTCTCATTCCGTCCTCTCACCACCTCCAAAGTAATTCGATCGACCAGGCGCTTCACTCGTATCACGAACACCACCATCAGACACATCCTCACCACCAGCATAATCCACATCAACATCCACACCACAACCCAATGCTTCAAGATCCTCCCGCCAGCCACCATCCTCACGATCACTCTGTCTACCAACCCATCGACCCGCAGATCATCAACCAATCTTCACCGCACGACCTCGCGCCCTTCGACCAGTACCACTCCCCTGCTGACTTTCAAGCCCTGCTCAACGCGACTGAAGACGTCGTCCCCGGGGAACCTGATGCCGTGGACCACGATCTTGAGATGTTGATAGAGCACCAGGATGACGACGATGTGGATGGGACGGTGGAAATGGGCGGAATAGGTGTGGGCGTTGGATTAGGAACGGAGAATCAAGGACTGGAACACAAGGAGAGAAGTTTGTATGATGTTGGGTTTGGAGGGCCAGGAGGATAAATACGAAGGCTGAAGGCGACTATGTGGTGCTGTTTTGTCAAGACATAATACGAATCGGGTGAGTTTGGATATGTCTGTCTTCCTTTCTTATAAATATGAACCTGATACGTCAAGAGATACATGAATAACTAGATAAATGTGTCGCAACACCAAGTAACATGGAGTAAGGATAAGGGGAGAGCATCATGAAGGAAGTGGTGAGGATCTTTCTCCAATACTAGATGGAGGACGTTCAAGTTTTCCAGAGCTTAGATAAGTCTAGGTATCATACAGATCCTCCAACCCCTAGCCACGATACCACTAAACCCACTTTCCATTTTTATGTTCAAGGAAGATGTTCCTTTTTCACCTTGGTCATATCTCCTCATCTTTCTCGTTCAAGATATGGCTCCTTTACCTCCGAGGCATACCGCGTCCCCGTCCCCTAACAGCACGCTGCGCAGCACCAGTCGGTAGCTGACCAGGAGCCTGGGGCTTGGCACTCTCCTCGTTGCGGATGGTCTCGTCGACTCCGAGAATGAGGCAGCAGGCCTCAGTGGCAGCCTGGATGGCGTTGATCTTGACGAGAACGGGTTCCCAGACGAAACGCTCCATCATGTCGGCAACGCCCTCGTTGTCGAAGTCAACACCAGCCCATGTCTTACCCTTGCGGTGCTCTACACGAAGCTTGTTGAGGATATCGGTGGCATCGAAGCCGGCGTTGTCGCAGAGCTGACGGGGAATAATCTCGAGAGCCTTGGCGAAGGACTTGATAATGGCTTGTTGCTTGTTCCGGATGTTCTCATCGGCGAACTGGTGGAGGTAGGCCGACACCTCCATCTCAGCGGCACCACCGCCGCCGACAATAAGGTGGTTTCGGATTGCTCGCTTGACGATCATGATGGCATCGTGCAGAGATCGCTCGACCTCAGCAATAAATTGCTCAGCACCGCCACGTAGGACCAGAGTGCAGGTCTTGGCCTCGGGGCAGTCCTCAAAAAAGTTGAACCGCTCACCGCCGATCTGGCGCTCCTCAAACTTGCCACAGGTTCCCAGATGCTCTGGCAGAATGTCAGAGCACGTCGACTGAGTCACGGCACCAGTGGCCTGCACCACGCGCTCCATATCCTCAGCGGCGACACGACCAGCGCAGAAGACGTCTCGGTCGGCAAAGAACTGGGTGGCCAAATCACCAATAGGCAGCTTGCTGAGTACCACCCTGGCACCAGTCTTGTAAACCGCGTCGAGCTTCTTGTAGATAATCTGCCACTCCGCATCGACGATAGCCTGGTACTCGGAAACCTGCTCCACGCGGACCTCGGCGTTATCCTTCTCGGCCTTCAGCTCCAGCTCGACGTTCAGGCACACGATCTTGGGTTGCTCGAATGACTTTGGTTGTTGCTCAAAACCGGCGTAGGAAAAGGTCTTCTTGAAGGCGACACCATTGATGAAGAGGGATTCGGTCAACGAACCGCCGGGAATTTTCTTGATGCCGATGAGCTTCTCGTTCAGGTCGTCTTGGTCGAGCGACAACACGGCATCAACAACCACTGGCGCATTGTCAGCTTGATAGTCAAATACAGGGGCAACCTCGTTCGCTTACTCTTGGTAAAGAAAGCAGTATTCCTCTTGATCAGCTTGCTGGTCATGGCAGTGGCGGCCAGCTTGGCCAGGGTATCGCGGCGGTTGTCCTCGTTGGTACTGACGGCAATCTCCTTGACCTTGTTGACAGCCATCTGTGATGCCCTCCGGAGACCCTTGATAATGATCTGAGAGCTGACACCCTGCTCAACGTGCTCCTTGACCTCCTTGAGGATCTCACCGGCGATGACGACCACTGAGGTGGTTCCATCGCCAACCTCAGCGTCTTGCGACCGGGCGATATCGACGAGAATTCGGGCGGCGGGGTGGACAATATCGAGGAGCTTCGTCGGGTCAGTGATATCCTGGGCTATTTAAGCGAGCACTATCGGGAGCATCGAACCTTCATGACAGTCGCGCCGTCGTTGGTAATGGTCTGTCTGCCATTCTCATCAACCATCAACAGGTCGCCGCCGTAGGGACCCAGAGTGGACTTGACGGTGGCCTGGACAGCGAGACAGGCATTGATGTTGGAGACAATCTGTCCCTTGCCCTGGGAAGTATCGGTCCCTATAATAAAGCGCCATAGTCAGCGAACTGTCATCGTCTTGCGTGTTGACTTGTCGTCTTCTTTTCGGGTGTCCCTCTCCACTGGATTCCGATTTCGAGGGGTGAATGAATGTCCTGAAGCGGGCGGGCGGTGGGGTAAAACGGACCTTCTTTTAGGACGATAATCGTTGGCGTTTGGCCTCCGAACGACATTTTGGAGGTGATGATGCGGTCGAAATCCGAGAGTGAGGGCTTCTCTCTGTCGAAGAATTATGCAGGGCTTCGTTTTGCTGCGTCGACGGCGGATTTTGGAGGGGGAAGAGGTCGTCGGGTCCAAAGTGTTATGGAAGCTTCCAAAAAAATGTGGCAGCCTTCGTTCTCATCATGTTCCTTGCCCCAGTCACGCACGGGCCACTTTTATGGGAGTCAGGGGTCCCGTCACATCCAATCAAGCATTCCATCTTCAACTACAACTCCAAATTCATTTATACCTACCCAAACACTATCGAAAACCGCCGAGTTTATCTAAGTCATTGAAAAACACCATGCTCTGCCACTGACCATGAATCGCTTTCCATTCGAAACTGACACTGCTATCCTTTCCAGTCAACCAAAGGAGTGTCAATCAGATGTTGACTATTACTCCCTCGATGTACAAATGCGAATGCCTCTGAGCAAGAGTGGCAACATGAAACACCCATCCAGGAAGAGTTGCATTCTTGCGTGTTCCTGCTCGTACCCATTCATACACTCGTCTCCCTTACCCGCCATGCTGAAAATTATCTCAATATGCCGAAGCATCTCCAGCTCGGCATCCTTTTGGAACATCCCTTCTGGTACCTCTAGGAGCCATTTCCACGCCCTGACGTACAGATGCATCGCAGGCAATCTTAAACATGTCGCCTTCGTATTTATCGCGGCTGGGGAGATTTGCGCCCAAGATATTTTGGATTGATTTGCCTGGAATCCATGCTCCATCATGAGCCTGGACTTAGCAGCGTCTTCCATGGAGTGGAGGAAGAGCCCACCTAAGCCCTGATTCTGTCTGTTTAATGAACGAGGGCGCGACCGAAGGAAGGGGGCTTCGAGGGAAGTTAACTGGCTCGGCCAAGTTTAGGAGAGGATCGAGTTTGTGTCGATATAATCGAGTCGGTCTAGGAGAAACGATCGCCAGAGAACAGGTGTAGCTGGGAGTGTCGGTTGGATCGATGGGTTGATGGTGTCCTGCGTATCCTGGAAGACGGGGCTCGAGAGCAGGTATCTGTGGCCTCACAGGTGAAATTCTCTCCGATGGCCGTGGAGAATAGCAAGTAGGACTCCTGGGACGGTACTCGAGAGCAGGTATCAGTGACCCTATAGGTGGAATTCTCTCCGATGGTTGTGGAGAATAGCGAGTAGGACTCCTGGGACTATACTCCTCTGAAGATGTAGGTAAGGACGTAGAGCCGACAGATGATTGCCGATGTTGCCCAAGAGAAGGGCTGGGAGGATAGTATCCTGGAGGAGATGGCCTTCGAGAGACATGAGGGGTGCTGGGGCCGTCTATGTCCATAGCCTCTGTGTTGAACCCAAGGCCAGCGGCAGCCAGATGCTGAACATCACAAGATAGCGCTGAAATGGCGGTGGTTTGGGGTTGAGGGGTATTGGTGTGCTGGGAGTAGTGGGCTAGAGGCTGTGCCATATATCTTGAAGAATAATGAGGAGCCCTGGAGTCTTTGTGGTGCTCCATCTTGATGTCCTCTATGCTGGTAGGCTTGGGGTTTTCAGTGAAATGAGTATCGAATAATGATCGACTCATATCGATTGGTGGTAAGTTGAATTGAGTCGAGGGCTGATGAGATGAAGAATGATTTGAATGCTGCATTGCTGTACCCTGGACGAAGAAAGCTGAGATCCAGAGGCAGAAGTGAAGTAGGATATGTCTTTGGATGGGGAGCTGTGGATGTTCTTCTGGTGCAAATGACAGAGGCAACAACTAAACATTATACTCTGACCCAATTCAAAGTTTCAGAGCTGATTTTGCCTGCAGGTTTGACGTGCCATATCCGAAGACCTTTCTCCGACCAACTCATCCTACCAATCACTGCTTCCCCATGAATGCTTCTGCAAAGCAAATGCAGGCCTTCGACTGGACTTGCTTTCTGCATCAGATCTATCACGCGTCTCTCTTGCTGCCATTCATCTCCATGAGTGCTGGCCGCACTGTGCGCCTTCCCTGGCTGTGTGAAGTCGAGGTAGGTATCCAAAAGAGTAACTTGCGAAACTTTGCAGTCAATCGAGACTCGGAAAAAGGCAACGGAATCGGTGCCTACATGTAAGGTGTATCCTGAATTTCCATCGTTCAACCAATGACGCTCAAAATGTTGGTATGGCAACTTGGACTCACAGCATACAAGTCTTGAGGCTCCTCCAATTAGACAAAAAATGACTCATGCTATTTAACTCTAGATATGAGAAGTAATTGATGACCGTAGCCGTGAGACGACGCCTGGGACAGTTCTGGTTTGGGCTCCCTCCCATTCACGTTCACTATTGAAGCCTGAAGTTGGTCAGGGTAGATTAGTTGACGAGCTCAATGGGGATGGAGAGGAGGCTGCGGATTTGAATCGTTACCAAAAGTATTAGGATAGTTCTGATTTGCTTCATTGTTATTTACGTAACCAATATGTCACAAATCTGTCTGGTTGTTGGGACTCCTTGGCCCGCTCGCTCGTCCTGTTAACCAGATCCAGAGCCATCCATGATGGATCTTATCAAGCATTGTCCTCAGGATGCCGCTTAATGCCAGCCAGCCCTCTCCCAGGCGCAGCCTCAAACTTCTGCTTCCACACACCCTCCTGATTAAACATGGTGACGCATTCCGCGGCGCTCGGCTTGCCATATTCGGGGTCTGCGCCCCCAGCAAGCAACACCTGTCACAGACAGTGGGATTAGCATCGATGCTCCTCGTTCGTCAGCACTGCCACGAACTGAGCGGGATAAGCTTGAACTTACTTGGATGACTGCATCTTCTTTCTTGAAGACTGCGCCGGCGAGTGGGCTCTGGCCACGGTCGTTCAGTCGGTTAGGGTCGGCACCGTGTTGGATGAGGACATCGACTAGATCGGCATGACCGTGGTATGCTGCAAGCATGAGCTTCACTCGTCAGTCTTATCAAAGTTTGTTTTCGCGTTCAATGTTTAGGTGAACATATGCTCGAGTGTCATCCATACCAGGGTATCGCCCTTGTCGTTGGTGAGGTTCGGAGGCAGGCCTGCAGGTAGGGCTTGCTGGAAGACGGCGACATCGCCTTTTCGTGCAGATTCATACATTCTTCCTGCAAATTCGATCATTTCGGGAGTGAGAGAGTCTAAGCCGGCAGGCTGATTTGAGGCATCCGTCATCTTGGCTGTTTGGTTATAGATTCAATAGTAGTAATTCAAGGTTAAGCAGACCAGATATAGCGAGCTGTTGGACTTCAAACAGCAGGAGTGAAGTTTGATGTCGTACACCTGTCTCAAGGGCCAGATTTCGGAGAATTTGATAAAATATTTGTAGAACCATAGGTGATGGGCTTGGACGGAAGTAAGTTGAAGTGAGTCGTTGAAATGACGTTGAGACAGCTAATAAGGACGGACCGGAGCGCAAAACTGTCCGGCACAAATACGATGGAGATTAAAGCAGATAGACTACCTACAATACAACCCCTGTATTTTTGTCAGCTCGGGACAGAGGCATAGGAGGGAGGAGTAAAAGCCCCGGGTTTCTCAACAATAATAAGTAAAGACAACTTTAAAATAATCTAGAAGGTATTATTCTGTAGCCAGCTTTCCTTCTATCTGCGTTTTTATTACTTTAATTGCTCTAATGCTGAGAAAACTGCGTGGTTATGGATTTCGAGTGTGGCTTGCATGACATGTCCAAAGCTAATAAAAATACAGGGAACTGTATTGTGAAGCAGATGCATACTTCTTATCGCTGCATGTCAAAGTTCAACATTTCTAAATAAAATTCTAAATGCAAGTCGAAACTTTCAAATAATTCAATTTAATCGGCTGTGCAATGAGCTCAATTTCCAGCCAGACAAAAGCAAACCCCCATCTTGAATGTGCTCAAATGTACCTAGTCTTCCATCATGTACGCCAATCCCAAACCTCACCTCCGTGTTGATCTCTTGTAATGTGTCCAAATTGATTTTCCACAATACGTAACCCACCTATCTAAACAATCTCGTCGAGTCGAACACCCCATATAGCATCCAAAGTACCTAAGCTGGAAAGAAGAAAAGGAAAAGGTCATCGTCGCGTATCATTGTACACAGGCATGGCTCAATGGCCGCCTGGTATGATGGTTCCCCACCCTCACAGAACGCCGTAAATAGATAGCATCGACTTCATTCATTCTGCTCATCTCTCATCAGCCAACAAACAACGGTTCACATCTGGGAGCCTACCATGAAACAATTTCCATTCCCCGAATACTAATATTTATTTGTTTTTAATGCTTGTAGTCTGTAATTCCATCGCCTTCGCCGTTGTCAGGCTCGTTTGGGATTGGCGGGTCCGGCTTGGGCGTCTCCGGACGATGCGCGATACCGAGACTCGGATGCATGATGATTTCTCGCTCTTTTCTTATTGCACTTTTCGTCTCTATGATTTTATTCAACAAGAGAATTAACATTAGAGTTGTAAAGACGACCACGCGGCGGAGGGTGGGAGCGAAGCATGGACGGATTATATGTAAGTCTGCCGGTGGCGGGGCCTGCGGTGCGTTACGTCAGGCATCCGTGGCAGATGCCACCATCTGTCAGCTCTACGTTTGGGTATTGGAGGAGAATCGTGGATTGAGAAACACACAACATGTGGTCTTTTGAGGGGAAGCATTCCATTTCTGAACGTATGGAGGGAAAGGGTAGCTGTTGGGCACTCCGTCATGCCGATCAGGCGATTCTAGAACTGCGTCGTGGGAATGCGACCCTGGGGGTTACAGCAGCAAAAAGGCGGCAGAAGCACGAAAGACATGGTTGTGAGAATCCACGGCAATGGTGAGTTGTGGGGATAGACTGTGTTTTTCAGATCTGTTATGCTGCTGTTATGCTTGTTTGGACGTTTATCAAATGACAAGATCTTGGTGAGGCGGGAACAGATCTAGATGGGTAGTCAAGATCTCATGTGCTAGGTACTGCGACAGAAAAGGCGGAGCAAGACTTTTTGATGTTAAGCCATGACATGTGATTGAAGCCTCATAAACGACGTCAATGCCAACAAGGGAAAGCGTGTCTCGTCGTCACCGGTCACGTTCATTGAGTTGTGGTTACGTCGAACTCGTCCCAGACTCCCAGCTATCTTACAGATACGCCGTCTTTTTTCGAAAGGACGTTATGGAAGCGAGCCGCTCATATTTGCCGCTGGCAAATTCCATAATCGCCCAAGTCAGTCAGGAATGGCAGGGATAGGGGTGGAAGGGACCCGACTGGCATTTCCTGGTGTGTCGTCAAAGGTGGTGCTTAGGATTTTTTAGCTACAGATGGATCGGCATTTCCAACGGTCGGGTCCGCAGAATCCGCTTTCAGCTGTCGCCGCAGCGGAGTTGAAAGACGTCAGAACGTGCGTGCAGGCCCTGGCTTCTGGACCTGCCAAGTCGCATTCAGAAAAAAACCCGGATGCGGTTTGAGAATTGCCCATGGCTACGGTTCTGCGCTTTGTGGGTTTCATTGTTGGTGGCTGAGGCAGGCATGGGAGCTGGAGGAGGGTGGGTGTGATGGCAGATTGGAATGCTTCAAGATGCTGGAGAATGAGGGGTAGCTACCTCGCGATCGAATTCTGGTCGTTGGAGCTTGCACCGGCCATATTCCCTTGAGGGGAAGCTCTCCTCCCCCTCATCGGGATCGGTGCGTGAGAGACGTAATATCAGATCAGGAGTTGTGGGCGAGCGGGTGTAGTACCGGGACTAAGCTGTTATCATTCGGTGCAGCAGACGAGAGTTTACAGCGGATAAATAAAAGGCAAAGCCAAGGCCCAAGGGTCCCCATTCTCCCTGGGGGGCGTGCATGAAGGGGATGGAGAATCAAGCGCACCTCGTATGGGTACTGTAAGTCTCTTCCCCGGGACGCTCGGGGTCCTTGTTGATCGCTCCCGAGACAGCATCTCTCAGAGTGAGCAGCTGTGAGGGCGTCACTTCTGGGCTGTGGCTGAGAGTCGATTGAAACTACTCGAATAGGATATCAAGGAGACTTATTGAAATCTAGGGACGAGAGACACGAGGTAGGGGCCATTGACCCCAAAGATGCAACTGGGGTGTTCTTTGGTCTCAGCAACCGTGCAGTATACTACGTAGGTATCAGATATCACAAGCTTGCCACGCATCCCAATGTTCCCATAACATAATCTTGTCGCCGAATCCAATCGGCCGGTCGACGGCCAATTTTGTCACAATTCAGCCCACCAACAGGTCGGGTGAGTTGCACCAAGTACCGAGAATAGAGCAGAGAGGGCGAGGGGAGTCCCCCGAAGCTGGAAACTATGTCTGCTTACTACGTAGTAGTCTACAAAGATGAGATGATTCTACTTTGGGCCATAGGAAAACCGGCTCGTAAAGGCGAGGCTAGGGTAAAGTATCATGACGCCTCAGTTACCTCAAGGTTGAGCATCAGATGTTGGATCGCTGATGGCCGGAGCTAGGTAGGTAGGGGCTGTCGCTTGTACCTGAAGTTGGGGTTACTGAATTAATAAAGTACCTTAGTTAAGTGTCTAGATTCCACTGACAAAGGTAGTACCTCTCTAACGGAGATCAAGTAGCTCCGGCATAGGCAGCCGGCACAACCACAAGCGGGTCTCCACCTCGAGTTCCGTCTAAGGCTCCTCCAAGCTTGTCTCCAGATTAGTTCCCTGCCCGTCAGATGTCAACCTCATCCTGCGTTCCGTATGTCTTCTCACTTCATTATGCCGCAAACGACGATGTCTAATAAGGCCCGACTGGGTAGCATGCCACTCAGGCCACCCTGACGCTCCCCCAGGTTGGCCCAACCACGGGCGAGACAACGGCCATGCGCTGCATCATCACTGCAGCTTCTCTTTGTCAACCCCTCCCCGTCCTCCTCGCACGCACTCGCTTGTTGCCCTAACGAAATAGAGCCCATCGACCCGTTGCTCATCGTCTCTCTGAGCGGCCGTGGAAGTGGGAGGTGGGGCATGGCGTTCGTCTTAGACACGCTGAAAGACTAGGTAGGTAAGGTATCGAAAGATCAGACCACCTTTTTCGACATCAAGCTATCCACCTTTGCCCTGCTCCTGCTTATCCTCACCAACAAGCTAGCAAGGCACAAGGAAACGGATTGACCGATTTTCTGGCGCTGGCGCCGGGAAAGTATTGAATGATGACCACTGACAGCCACATACAGGCCACTTTGCTGCCCATTGTCCGGCCCGTCTTCCTTGCTCGTCTTCCTTGCCGTCCTTGACTTCTCGAGGCTCCCCCACGCACGCCACCATCTCGCTTTCGGCGTGGAAGCCATACTCGTCATGCCGATGAAGAAATTACATTCACGCCCTCAGCTACGAGAGCTAACGTACTCTCTCTTTCTCTGGTGCCCTCTCCATCCAATGGATCCCGTCAACGGCCGCTGCTCCTTTTCGTACTGTAGCTCCTTGTTTACCGTACCCAATCTGCGGGAAAAGCCCAGAGCCTTCTCTCGCCGCACTCCCCGTTATACTCTATAGCGACCTCTCCTCCTGTTCCTCCTCCTTGGCAACCCCTCCGGCTCTCCCATATAAGAAGTCTTGGGGCCTGTTGTGCACATAGCTCTTCTTTTGCTCTCTTCTCTTCTCATCTCTTATCCGAAGAGTTCAACCTCAACTCTTTACACCATTGTCTCTCCCATAACCCTATCCAATGGCTGAAGTCAAGTCTATCCAGCCCTACGGCCTCGCCCGCTCTACTATCAAGGGCTCCCCGCTCTCCAAGGAGGAGATTGAGCAGCACAATGACTTCTTCAAGGCCAGCTGCTACTTGTCCTTGGGCATGATCTACCTCAAGGACAACCCCCTTCTTCGAGAACCCCTCAAGGTTGAGCATCTGAAGCTTCGATTGCTCGGTCACTTTGGCTCTGCTCCCGGCCAGATCTTCACAATCATGCACTTCAACCGCTTGATCAAGAAGTATGATCTTGATTCCCTCTTCATCTCTGGCCCTGGCCACGGCGCTCCCGCCGTTCTGTCTCAGTCTTATCTCGAGGGTGTCTACACCGAAGTCTACCCTGATAAGACGCTCGACGCTGAAGGTCTGCAGAAGTTCTTCAAGAGCTTCTCATTCCCCGGCGGCATAGGCTCTCATGCCACTCCCGAAACTCCGGGATCTCTCCATGAGGGCGGTGAGCTGGGCTATTCCGTCTCCCACGCCTTCGGCGCAGTTTTCGACAACCCTGATCTAATTGCTCTTACCATGGTTGGTGACGGTGAGGCTGAGACTGGCCCTCTTGCCACCGCCTGGCATAGCAACAAGTTCCTCAACCCCATCGTTGATGGCGCTGTACTTCCTGTTCTGCACCTCAACGGCTACAAGATCAACAACCCGACCGTTCTTGCCCGAATTTCTCACAAGGAGCTCGAGAACCTCTTCCTCGGCTATGGATGGCAGCCTTACTTTGTCGAGGGTGATGATGTCGAGACCATGCACCAGGCAATGGCTGCCACCCTCGAGCACTGCGTAGACGAGATCAGGAAGTTCCAGAAGCAAGCCCGTGACAGTGGCGAAGCATTCCGTCCCCTGTGGCCTATGATCGTCCTTCGAAGCCCCAAGGGCTGGACCGCCCCCCGAAAGGTTGATGGCAACTACCTCGAAGGTTATTGGCGTGCTCACCAAGTTCCCATCACGGACCCCGCCACTAACCCCGCCCACTTGAAGCTTCTCGAGGAGTGGATGCGAAGCTACGAGCCTGAGCGGCTCTTCGATGAGTCGGGTGCCCCCATCGCGTCTCTGCGTGCCCTTACTCCTGAGGGCAACCGACGAATGAGCGCCAACCCCGTCGCCAACGGTGGTCAGCTCAGGAAGCCTCTGAGAATGCCCAACTTTAAGGACTATGCCATCAAGGTCGACAGCCCCGGCAATGTTATGAACGCCAGCATGACCAACATGGCCAAGTTCCTGAGGGATGTCGTTGCTGAGAACCAGCACAACTTCCGTCTGTTCGGTCCTGATGAGACCGAGTCGAACAAGCTCGGCGGTGTCTATTCGGCTGGCAAGAAGGTCTGGATGGGCGAGTACTTTGAGGAAGATGATAACGGTGGTAACCTCGCCAAGGCTGGCCGTGTCATGGAAATGCTCTCCGAGCACACTTGTGAGGGTTGGCTCGAGGGCTACCTTCTGAGCGGTCGTCATGGTTTGCTGAACAGCTACGAGCCCTTCATCCATGTGATTGACTCTATGGTCAACCAGGTACGTTCAGTTTCTGCCCGGCAGGACAGGCGTCTAACGACGATTATAGCACTGCAAGTGGATTGAGAAGTGTCTCGAGGTTGAGTGGCGAGCTAAGGTCGCGTCTCTTAACATCCTCTTGACTGCTGTGGTCTGGCGTCAGGATCACAACGGTTTCACCCACCAGGACCCTGGTTTCCTCGATGTCGTTGCCAACAAGAGCCCCGAGGTTGTTCGCATCTATCTTCCTCCTGATGGCAACTGTCTGCTTTCTGGTATATTGAGCCTATAACCTTCGCACTATTCGGTATTTCTAACGTGATATATAGTCATGGACCATTGTCTGCGCTCAGTCAACTATGTCAACGTTGTCGTCTCTGACAAGCAGGAGCACCTGCAGTACCTCGCCATGGATGATGCTATTGAGCACTGTACCAAGGGTATCGGCATCTGGCCTCAGTTTAGCACAGACGCTGGCCAGAACCCCGACCTCGTCATGGCATCTTGTGGTGACATCAGCACACACGAGTCCCTCGCAGCTATTGACCTCCTTCTCGAGCACTTCCCCGAGCTCAAGATCCGCTGTGTCAACGTTGTCGACCTCTTCAAGCTCATCCACCCCAGCGACCACCCCCACGGTCTCCCCGACTCCGAGTGGACCAGCCTCTTCACTGACGACACCCCCGTCATCTTCAACTTCCACAGCTACCCCTGGATGGTGCACCGCCTGACGTACAAGCGCCCCGGAAGCAGGAACCTGCACGTCCGTGGCTACAAGGAGAAGGGCAACATCGACACGCCCCTTGAGCTCGCCATCCGCAACCAGACCGACCGCTTCAGTCTCGCCATGGACGCCATCGACCGCATGCCCCATCTGCACAACCGCGGGGCGTCTGCTCGCCAGGCCCTCCTTAACGCGCAGATCTGGGCCCGCAACGAGGCGTTCGACACTGGTATGGACCCTCCGTTCCTCAAGAACTGGACCTGGAAGCGCAACGGTCTGTGGAAGAAGATTGAAAGCGGCCTCGCCTCGCGATAAAGGGGTTTAGAACTGTGAGTAGAGGTGGCCATCGCTGGAACTAGAATTGTAGATGGAAAGATAGATGATATGGAGAGAAGATGGCGGAAAGAATGGGCGTTGCTGGACAGAAAGGGCGGTTATCGTGTTACGAAGAGTCTGCTATTTCTTTTCCCTCTTATGGAATTATGTATGCAGCGCGAATGACTTGAAGAAAGAGTACGATCTTCGTGGGTGTAAGCCCTTATTGATGAAAATACCAAAACAAAAAATCGAGCTTCTCAGACTTCGTCTTTCGTTTCCTCTTCTTTTGACTTCTTTGCCTCCCTCCTCATGTGATACTGCACCATCCCCAACTCCGGAAACTCGCTCTGCTCAACAACCATAAACCCAAACTTCTCATACAGCCCCCTTCCCTCTGCTGAACCATTCAAATACGCCATCCAGCCTTCTTCATCAGCCTTCTCAACACCGAACCGCATCAGCGCCGATCCCACACCCCGCCGCTGTGCCTCCTTGTCAGTGACGATAGTGCTCAGGAACCAATGCTTCTCGCCAGCGACATGCTTTGCTGTAGCGTCGACGTTGACCTGGAAGAAGTGCGCCGCGAGAGCCTGGTTGCCCGAGGCGGGGTAGTCAGACGGCGAGAAGGTTACGTGTGGGGAGGGGATGGCCTTGCGAACCCAGAGGGCCCAGCCGAGGGTGCCGAAGCCGGGGCCGGAGGACTCGGCGATGATCATATACTTCCCCGGCGCGTTGATGTTATTCTTCAGCCAGGAGGTTTCGAAGGCTTGGACATCTGGGGCTGAGGGGGGCAGGCAGCGCTCGTTGAAGGGGCTGGAGGAGAAGGCGGAGAAGTAGATGGAGAGCATGGAGGGGACGTCTTCTAGGGTTGCGGGACGGATGATGATAGCGGCCATGGTGGTGTCTCTTGTTATCCGATGCTGAATGCCCTTTACTTCGGGGTTTGGCCATGAGCTGACGTTGAAGCTGGCGATGCTGATGGTTCAAGTTCGGTTGAAGATCGGCTTTCGAACAGTGGTGAGTCACGCCGAACAAGAGGGAGGGTAAATAAAATGCCTTGGTCGCAAAGTTGGAGGCGGTTTCAAAACGGCAAAGGTGGAAGCAGTATCAGAGCATAGTAGAAGCTGTTGAACTTACAAATCTGGCTTCTAGCGCGAGAGTGTCACTGGATATCTATTGTAGGCGTGAGGGTGTTCTGAAAGTGCACCTTCTAACATTATATAGCACCACGACTTGAATCTCAACATCGGTTTTAATAGCTTAGGTCCATCTATACCTTAGCTGGTGCTATATTGCTCTGAAACGCCCCCAAATTATCCCCATGGCTGAATCCGAGTTCCTGAACGCCTATCTGCTGCCTTTCTGTTCCAGTTCCGTAGCCGTCTCGCCGTGCTAGACCCAGGTATCAACGCAATCCATCCACCACCATTATAGGGCCTTGACCGACTGGAAAAACGGATTGCTCTGCAAGTCGGCATTCGCTCCGACAAGCTCCTTCAATGCTGCTACTTGCTCCTCGCGGCTCATGTCTCCCTGCCTCACTTTGTCCTTCCACTCCACAAGCACCCGCTTCAGCATCGCACTGCCCTGTTCCACGTCCTCCTTGCTATACTGCAGCGCCAGATCTTCGTGCTTGGTGGTAAAGTCCTCGAGCTCGTCTGCCTTGCGCTTCGCCATGCGCACGACCTTGTCCGGGAAACGGACGAGCTCCGCGACGTGAATGCCGAAGCTCTGGTCGCACACTCCCGGTGCTACCTTGTACAGCAACGTCACCTCGCGCTTGGCGTCGGCCTCGGAGGCTGCCGCGCCAGTGCCGCCGATGTGCGCCGTGACATGAAGATTATGTACCTGCGGGTACTGGTCTGCCAGAGCCGTGAGTTCGTGGAAGTGCGTGGCAAACATGGCAGAGCAGCCAATCTCCTTGATGATGTGCTCCGAGATAGCCCATGCCAAGCCGAACCCGTCATAGGTCGACGTGCCGCGGCCGAGCTCGTCAATAATGATCAGGGACTCTGCGGTAGCCGACTTGAGGATATTGGCTGTCTCGAGCATCTCGGCCATGAAGGTCGAGACACCCTTGAGCTGCGAATCACTCGCACCAACACGAGCCAGGATCGAGTCGTAGATAGTCAATTCGGCCTCGGCACAAGGCACAAAGCACCCCACTTGGGCCATGAGAGCAACAACACCCGTTTGTCGGATGTACGTCGACTTGCCGCCCATGTTGGGACCCGTGATGATGAGGAATGACGACTTGTCGTGAGTAAGCTCGATATCATTGGTGATGAATTGAACGTCGTCCTGAAGTTCCATGCACGGATGGCGGGCTTCGCGGAGGATTGTCTGGCCCTCGCCGCGGGGGTGAATCTTAGGTCGGACGTACGACTCAGGAGCATGAACCGAGGCATGGGCAAGCGAGACGATGACGTCGAGGTGAGCAAGGACACCAGCGAGGCGCTCCAGAACCGGACAGTACGAGGAGGCGACATGAACAACCTCGTGGACTAGACTGCTCTGTGTCCTGTTGTAGTTCTGGGATAGTTGGTCGTACTCGCGCCGGAAGGCTTGCAGCTTCTTGGTTGTAAAGTAAACGCCATTCTTCTGCGTCGAGCACTCTTGGTATGTGGAGTTGTTTCGAATGCAGCCAGCTTCCTGGCGGGTGAGGCGCATGCACACGCCATGGACCTTGTGGCTGGTCTCGAGGAAGATCTTCTTGTCAGGCTCTTGGCCGAGATCCCGAGCCGACGCCATGAACTCGGCCCGGATGTCTTTGTCGAGTTGGTCGAGCTTCTTACGGATAATACGCAAGCTCTTGTCAAAGTCTGCCTTGATGATATATTCATGGCGATCGAGGGCGTCGAGGTCGACTGTCTGCTCCACCATGTCTTGCAGCTTTCCCAAGCTATCGGAAAGATCGCGGAGCTTAGTGGTGTACGCCTCATCTAAGGGATCCTTGTAGTTCTCGTCCATAACTCCTTCAAATGTGCCGATGAAGCCAGGCAGGCGGATGACGACCTGGTAAGCCCGAACGACGTCTTCCAAATTCGCCTTGCCGCGCTGAAACCGTTTGGAAAGTCGGTAAAGGTCAGGGATGGAACGCAGGTGCTCCTCTTGTAAGGTCTGGCGGAGTTCAGTGTCGACGTAGAAGGCCTCCACCAGTTGCTGACGCTTCTCAATCTCTTGCTTGCTCATCAGCGGCTGCTTCAACCACTGAGCCAAAAGCCTGCTACCCACGGGGGTTTTGCAGTGGTTGAGGACTCCAAAGATGCTCATTGTTTTGGATCCGTCCCGCGGACCTGGCATAAGATTGAGAGCTTTGAGGGCAGCCGCATCCAACTTCATGAACTGAGCCAGGTCATGCTGATAGAGCTGATACTGGCCAAAGTTGGAGGGGTCTTGAAGTACGCCGAGGTACTTGATAAGAGACGCCGCAGAACCCATGGCAAGCTTGAGGTCCGTCTGGGGGAGTAGAGTTGCCGATCGTTCGTCCTTGAGAAGGCGTGCTAGGTCCTGCTCGATATCGCGGATGCCGAAGTCGCCGCTTGGTCGCTCAGCAATGGCGACGCCACAGTTATCAATGATCTTCTTCAACTTGGCCAACTCGGGGTCTCTATCCTTCTCACTCTTGTCTATTTGAACTAAGCACTCGCGCACGCCAAGTTGGATGAGCAGTGCCTCAAAGTTGGAGTAGAGGTCATTGTCGAGGAACTCGCTAACACCCAGTTCGCGAACACTGGCGTCGGCGAAGCAGACACCAACATTGCGCGCTTCAGAAGCCTTGGCGGAAATCTTGACGGCGAGAATCATAGGGGCAGCCTCAATCTGACCACCTAGGTCATCTTCGACATCTTGCAAATTGCCTGGTGAGGCCTGCTTCACGCACTTCCAGTTCATGCGACCAGAAGAGCTCTGCCATATTTCTATTCGCTTGCCCAGTTTGAGAAGGGCCTCTCGAAGGAACTGTCGAAATACGGTCATGGTCATGGTGACTGAGGGGAGTCCGGTATGATCGTTTCGGCCGAGCTGTCGGACAACTGAAGTTGTCTTGTAGACCTAGGAAGCACGCTTGTTAGAAAGAACGGCCGATAGAAATGGCAGGGAAGCCATACTGTTTTTGCGATGAAGGTGGCATCTTGGCCATGAGAAGTGTACCAGTCGCCTCGGTCAAAGATGCGGATCGTGTCGTCGTCAACGGCTGAAAGCGACTTGAAGAAGCGGATGAAGCCACCCTCGTCGTCGAGCTGAGGATCGATTAGCAAGGACATTCAAAAGCTGTCGGTGGCGATTGCGGCAGATTTGACCAACCTTCAATTCGGGTCGCGAAGCCATGATGAAGGTCCTTGGCTGCACAAAAATGGGTTGGATTGGTTCTGAAACTCGTGGTGAAGAAAAGGTTGAGCGTCGTGGTAAAAGAGCTGGGCGACGTCAAAGGGGTGGCGCTTGTCGCGTCGCTACGTAGTAGCTCTCCACATTGGCTAGGAGACGCGTTTTTGGCGTTCTCTCAGTTAAAGTGGTTGACGCGAAAATCGTTAGCGGGAGCACAACGGCACAACGGCACAACGCATAACGGCATAACGGCATTATAAGGTGGTGGTCACCTGACATTTGAATGCTTGAAGGCTTGTGTCAGAGCTGGAGGTGAATGGCTATCCGTTATCTTATCCTACTCGTTCTGAACTCATCAGTCTGCGAGGACTTGGTGATGTCAATACTTTGAGCCTTGAAACAATTAAGGATGAATTCAGCAGCCAGTCCACCAGCCATGATGCGTTCGAGACATGATGCGCCTTTACAGAGGGCGACATGACGCTGGCAGCGAAGCCTTCCTTCAGGACGCCGCCAGACCAGCAGCACGAGGCTGATACGTCTTGGAAATGAGGATGAGACATGAGAAAGATATCGAGCACAGATATCACCTCCAGAATCGTTGAGAGCTCCGCGACATGGTGCCCAACAAAAAGCACCGCCATCATGGTTCATCTTGAGGTTGTGCCTCATCAGCCATCCACGATACGGATGTCTGGCCATGGGGGATGGGGAATTACAGTCGTATGCTTTTTCGAAGATTTACCCTTATTCAATATGCGAATGGTTCTGATGAGTTGTTAACAGCTTTGCACGTGCTGATATCCATCCCACGCTGCATGAATCACTGTAGGCACAACAAGCACGTTGGTCATCCTCGAGACATCCTACGGTGCGAGAGTGTGAGGCATTGGACAGGTCTAGAGTTTAGCCGGTTCTCCGAACGTTGGCTCTGCTCAGCAAATGATTTTGACCTTGTTTCTGGCATCTGCCATGTGGGATTAACCTTTAGATTCAACGCGGACGCTTATTATGAAGAGCCGCACCTTATTTTGAAGCAAAATTCGAGAGCTAGAGTCACACTAGCAGTTCTCCCTGCTCCACGCCCCGTTTAAGCTCGAGCATATCCGTCCATCGAGAAAGACAGCGTCGGAAAGAAAGAGCACAAGTGGGAGAAGAGTGGGAAACATGTTTAATCCTTGAAAACCCGTGAGGAATCCGTGGGATATGCTTGGATTACGGCCACCTCCATTGTCTTGGCGACAGGGTTCCTTTTGTCCATCAAGGTCCTCACAGAGGCCCAGTCTTGCCCAGAAAGGAAATCTCCCGTCCGCTCACAGCAGAGCCACGGTCAACCGCAGGCCATCAAGGTTCTCATCAACGCCTCTTGACGATTTAATCACACCCCGGTTTGGCACCACTATCCACTCTTTTCGCACGCTGGGTTATTGGCAATGAGACGACTCTCAGTGAGCAAAAACTCTGAGACATTTGACACTGGCTCTATCTCTCAAAACCACCTTCTCGCCCAGACCCAACGACTCTTTTGGCCTCCTCCTCCAGATCCTCCAACACCCAAGACCGCATTTCTTGAATCTTGATTACCGGTTTGCACTAGAACGATTCTAGGAAACGCTTCGAGGATTGTTTCAAGATACGCGACGCTTGGTGACCAGTATCTGCGTCGAATACTCAAGCTAGCAGATAAGCATAACTCTTGCTTCTTTAGCCTGTCCATTCCTTTGGATCCTTGACCTTTGGCCTCGTTCTCTCGGCTCTTATCTGCCGACTGTGACCCGACTATCGCGATCCCTTGTCGTTCGTTGTCGTCTACGGGCCTCTCTACCGGCATGTACGCTTCCGTGCCGTCCCTCGCCAGATGGGGCGTCATCTTCGCTGCTGCTGCCTCTGCTGCCGCTGCCAACGTGGCTCCCAGAGCAACTCAGGCTCCCACTGCCTCAGCAGACGAGCCCAAGGTCACTGCCATTACCGGCTGCCATCTACACGCCTCTGAACTGTAGGCCTACCTCGCCCTTCCCTGTCCCTATGCTACCTCGTTTGACCGGCTTGACTTGATCCGAAACGGGACACAGTTCGCTGACCTATCGCCGTCTTATAGTTACTGCTTTGCCGGTGAGACAGAGTACATGGTGAACGTCAAAGTCACCGCCACCACAGATGTCCCCTCCAAGTACACAGACTGCCATGCTCATGGCTCCGATATGTAAGCCTCTAAGCGAGTCATATCATTGGGCGATACTAACAAGAATTTCTCAGGTTCTGCGTAGACTCCGATGGAGAAGACGTTTCTGTCAAAGCTGAAGGCGCCAAGTCAGAAGAGGACCAGGACCATGACCATGACCACAAAGAAGGCGAGGAGGGCCATGACCATGAAGAGGAAAGCACTAAAGCCAAGAGCGCTGGCGAGAACGAGCACTGCCATTTCCATGCCGGTGTTGAGTAAGTCGACCATCATCTCTGGATTCTTGACACGACTAATTACTCCATATAGGCACTGCACAGGCGGCAGCCATGGTGAATCTGAATCTGAAGAAGCTGGATCTTCGTCTTCTAGGTGCCAGCCTCGCAAGAGAGATTACAACATTGGCCTACGCGTCGGCCTCCTCTTCGTCATTCTGGCTACAAGCGCTATCGGCGTCTTTGGCCCTATCCTGCTGCACAAGATGATGCCCGCCAAGATGAACATCGTGCTCACTGTTCTGAAGCAGTTTGGCACCGGCATCATCATCTCTACTGCCTTTATTCACGTATGTCGGAGTCTTCTCAGTCTCGCCACTTAACTTGGTCCATCTGCTTGAACTGGCGTGCTAACCTACGGACTATAGCTCTACACCCACGCGTTCCTCATGTTCAGCAATGAGTGTATTGGCGACCTGGGTTACGAAGCCACAACATCCGCCATCGTTATGGCTGGTATTTTCTTGTCCTTCCTCGTCGAGTATATCGGCCATCGCGTCGTCCTCGCCAAGACCAAAGCTTCTGCTGGCCTATCCCATGCCGAGAAGAAGGGTACATTCCTCTCCGCTGAAGTGGTGAGCATCCTTGTCATGGAGTGTGGTATCCTCTTCCATTCTCTTCGTAAGTCAAACCCCTCACAAATCCGACATCAGGTGGCTCACCAACTCCAGTGATCGGTTTGACCCTCGTTGTGTCGGGAGATGAGTACTTCATCACTCTCTTTGTCGTTATCCTTTTCCACCAGATGTTCGAAGGCATTGCTCTCGGAAGCCGCATTGCCACCATTGGAACCACCCCCGATGCCGCAGTCGTCACTACCGCTCGCCCCTCCCAGGAGACGTCCTCCGCACAGGATTCGGACAAGGCGCCCACCCCGACCGAGACCGCCTCCAGCGACGGAGAAGTCCCCGTCGGTCTCACCATGAGGAAGAAGCTCGGCCTTGCTGCGCTCTTTGCCTTTATCACGCCCATTGGTATGGCCATTGGTATCGGTGTTTTACAGCGGTTCAACGGTAACGACAGGTCTACCCTCCTCGCCATCGGCACTCTCGATGCCCTCTCTGCCGGTATTCTTGTCTGGGTCGGCCTCGTCGAGATGTGGGCAGCCGACTGGATGACCGGCGCTCACGGGCACAAGGCAGAGCTTGCCGATGCCGACATCATCACCACCACTCTTGCTGGCCTCGGCCTCGTCTCTGGCTTGGTAGTAATGAGTCTCCTCGGCAAGTGGGCATAAGCAGGAGACACCCAGGTTTGGGTTTTTAAACAATGCATCATGACGACAAGAAGGGGTTGTTTCAGGGGTTTGGGATTTATCTGCATCGCTGGAGTTGGTTCAAACGGCAGTAGATGCAGCCAGAGTCTGCACGATTTCTACAAGCTCGATGGTAATGACTTTTCGCATATGGTTTAGAAAGGGCGCTCCCAGGATAGAAGGAGTCGCCATGAAATGAATGATCATGAAACTTTTACCGGCACGTATTGCTAATGCATGAACTTCCGAGGGGAGTGACCTAAGCTGGTCTCAAATCGACAAAGATAAACTTTTCTTAATCTCCCAATCCTACAGTTCTACCTGAAGTGCCTGAGGCAAATCACTACCTCTATCAACCAGACACCTCCAAGACTGAGCGTCTAGGCCGTCTGTAGATATGAGTCGAGTTGCGTGTAGCATTATATGGCAACACCTGAATGTTGTCCGCCTCCCTATACATGACATCCCAATGATCCGAGATATTCGGGTTCCCGTACGGCCTCAGGGCCGCGAACCGCATACTTCATAACTCGTTAGCCCTTGTGTTTAGCCGCGTCGAGAGATGAGATACTCACGTGTAGTTTCCAGGGGCAATCCGGGTTCCGTTGGCGAGTTTACCAAACCACCAAAATACGCTGAATCCGCGGGGCTCGCGTCTCAGGGGAAACGGTACTGTGTCGTTTGGATCGTTGACGGTCGGATCGAAGAACCAGAACTGCTCGGCGTCGCGCATCGTCGTTGCGGAACCAATGTATCCGCGTTTGCCAACCTCTGGTGGATAGTGCCACAACGACTCGGTCCAGTCTTTGTCAAAGATCTATTGACTCATCAGTACGATTAGAGCATATAGTTTTCTAAGAGGCGTCCTACATCCCATCGGAGGTTGCTACAGGCATATGACAGCCGGGCTCCCAACTCCACAAAGTCATTTGGGTTCTTGTCAATGTTGAATGACCATCTAGTCAGTAACCGTCAGTAAGGTACAGCAGCAGGTGTTCGAACATACGCCCAATCTCTATCGGTGTCCGTCACAAAAGGCTCAGCAATGAACATGTTGTCGAAAGCCTTTTCAGTGTCATATGCCGCCCCTAGTTAATCCGATGAGTTATGTGAACTCGAAAAGATTGCGTAAGAGCTCAAACAAACCTCCATATGGAATAGACAGTCTCTCCCCGTGATCAGACACAATCCAGACTTTGCCACTATAGAGGGGAAGGTAGTCATCGTCGACATCGGGAAGTCCAAAGGACACACTAGGCAAGATTAGAAGTCGAGCTCATAAGTTGGTGCTGGTGCTTTACCTCAACTCCCTCGTCTCTCCGGGCTCGACAAAAACCGCATGCGGAAGCCTCACTGGAGGCACAATGTTGCGAGGCTCAACGGCAAAGAGAAGTGCAACTCCATAGTCTTTGTCGTAGATGTTGAATCCAGCTTGAGGTTCCAGCTTGAACGTGTACCTGTGTCCTCTTCCGTCGGTATTGGTGATGTTAAAACTCCATCGGGGAGCGAATAACTCGGTGTCTCTCAATGCAAACGGCTCATATTCGAGTTGAGTATCATACTTCAGAACTTTCAACGCATCAACCAGTCCAGTACCGACCTGGAATGGCGAAGCCTTGAACTTGCGGATGAGACGATTGTTGACGAAAGGCAGACTCCTCCCACTGGATGCGATGCGATCACGGAGCATTTTGGCGAAGCCTGCACCGTGATACTCGCGGCCGCCGTATTCCCCGACGTACAAAGCCGCGAGGCCAGCAATGTAGGGAGCTGCCATGGATGTTCCACTCAATTCATCATAACTTTGATTCAGTACGCTACTCACAATCATGAACCCTGGCGCAGTAATGTCGGGCTTGATAGAGAGTTCGTTCGTTGGGCCCCATGTCGTAAAGTAAACGGGGATCGGCCCCAAATCCTCACCTGTCCGGTTGGCGTTTGGCTTGGTTGTAACATTAGCAGCAGCGACGGCGAGAACGCCATGGCCGACAGCTCCACTGCTAGCATAGAAAGGACCAAACTCTCCTTCGTTGCCAGCTGATGCTACAACGACTATGCCCTTGTCTACGAGCCGACTAGACAACAGGGCCCAAGGGTTGTCACTCCATCCATTAGGTTGTCCAATGCTTGACGTAATAACATCGGCCTGAAAGCTGTCAACATAGCTCTGACTTGATACGGGACAACTTACACCAGCATTATAGGCATCACACAAGGCTTGCATGATTGTCTCCTCGTCAGTTTCCCAAGGGTCCTGTAGCACGTTAGTCATTGTCTTAAGCGTTGCTTTTGGGGGGTTTTTAACATCGGAGAAAACCTTGTAAATGAGAAGTTCGGCATCAGGAGCAACTCCAGTGAGCCTATGAGTTTCAGTCTCGTGAAACAGCTGCCGTTGACAGACTTTAGTCGCAGAATGGAGCTTACCATTCATTATTAGCAGCGATGATGCCAGCCACATGGGTTCCATGCCCCTCATAGTCCATGGGGTCGGTGTCAGGTCGCTTGGGATACTTTCTCTCGTTGTGCGTGTCCCCTGGCCATATGATGAGTCTTCTTTCCAAGCAACAGTCGGTCTGCTGCCTAACTCACAATCTGCTCCAACCAGGTCATACCCCCCCTTGACTTTGCATCCAGGACCAAAACATCCTCCAAGCTTAGACTGGTCAGCACAATGAATCCAATTGCATAGCAAAAAGAATGAGTATACCGCTTTGTGTGTGTAGTCGATTCCGGTGTCTATTATAGCGACAGTGGCACCTTTCCCACGGATACCAGCAGCGTGGAGTTTATCGACACCAGTCCAATGATGAACGGAGTAGTTTCTCCTGGTTGAAAACGCCTCATGCGTCGACTTCTCGACTCGTGGCCTTTGTACTGTGTGGGCGGCCCACACATTCACGACTCCCTCCATCTGTCGTAGCGTATCGACATTGTCGGAGTCGGTCTCGATCACCATGCCGCTGAAGACATCGCTGCAGTCGAATTCCTTGTACTGAGGGTTATTTCGACCAGGCTCCGAGAGAAGCTGATCCGCCACTGTGGCTAGACCCCGATGCTAGCAATGTAAGTATGGTTTCCAGGCAGAGAATGGCTTGTAATACTGGCTCAACTTCGACGATGAACTTTCGGGTTCCGCCAGTCCCAACTCGACGGTTTCCATCGGCGTCAGGTACGGGTCTCAGAAGTCTCTGTCCTTTGACAACCGCTGAGGCGACGAAGAAGAACGCCTGCAGCAGGCTAGAAGACTTCATGATAGCCAAAATTTGGTCCGGACTTGCATGATGACGGAGACCGGAACAAACGACCCAGCAGGACATCACGTCTTATATGCGACGCGGTATATTCGAGGTGATGAGATTATGTGCATCCCCGGAAGATTGATCTGGACGGCTAGGTCTCGGAGAGCTGCATAGTCGATGTTGCAATGCGCATGCGGTCCGCAGAACGGCCAGCAACAGGCGTGCAATTTCTAGGAACTGTGGCGTTGCGCACGAGTTGAAAGTGTTTGCAAGACGGTCTAGGATCCTCATGCCGTGCTCTCACGGTGCGTCCGATACACTCGTATCTCGCCAGGGGAAGCATGTGAAATTCAAGACTTTGATCGGTAGCTGTGCCATCTGTTGGTAGAGAACGAGACAGCGCAACTCCAGGTGTAGACTTGTGTTGGTGGAGAGTGTAGCTGGGGTTTATTCAGACGATCTTAAGTCCCGGTCATCGAGAGGCGATCAAGGTCCCTCCAGGTATGGATCAGGGGTAACCGTAACAGCGGGAAGTTGTCATGTTGTCAAACAGGGCAGTTTGGTATAAATCAGGCATCCGGATATTGCCATTGCCGGTTCATACCTAAGCGTGTAACGCAAACGACTTCTTGAGCCTCGCTGCCACTGTAACAAGCCGCCTGCCCTGCAACAATGAGCCTCGAACGAGGGCGTTGCAATCTCCAAGTTGTGCGACTTGGGGCAAAAGCTCGAGCGAGAGATTCGGTAGTCGACGACATTCTGCCGCGGATGTATTCATCATGTTGCAGAACGGAGATTGCACGCTCCGTACTGCGAGTTGTAATCTGAGCCCGTCCATCAAAGGAGCTGTGACCCAAGTACAGAGAGAGGTCGTCGAAAGGACCGGCACGCTTGTGTCCGCCTGCCTTCGCCAGCGGCAGTTCTCACCCTCAAGAGCTTGGTAGTTCCTCGACAGATAGATCGGGGTGGATATTGAGGAACATGAAACCTGCATCTTTGGTTGCAGCTGTCGGACATGGATCTCACGTGAATGTCGGCGTAGAGACAAGAGAAATTGGGAAGGAAGTTGTTTAGGTAGCTTCGACTCATGTGGCAGACACAGCGGCTCGGCAACTTGGTCAGTTTCACACCGTGCTTTGTGCTTTGGACAATGAAATCGAGTGTTTAGATCAACTGCGACTGTGATGCACATTCAATGCCAATCGCTCATTCATCCTTGGATATCAGGCTAACACGCTATCGTATCGATACGCAGCAGGGTGAAGCAACCCTCCATCCATAAGTTATGATCATTAACCAGAAGCAGTTTCGCTTCAACGATTTACGTTAGTGGACGGAGCTCAAGCCGCCAAGTCCGTGCCTGGCGATCTCTCAGCCGATACCTGACTCGCTCTGCAGCGCACAATCGGTAGTCTCAGATAGTCCCAGCCAGCCCCTGAAAGACCTTTCCCGGCTGTGAATGGCAGAAAATCATTTATTGCGTCTTTTCGAAACACTGAACAAAGAAGTTTAGCAAATGGCATCGCCGACATTCTAACGTACCCCATCTGGACCATTTTCTGCCAAGAGAAGTCCACCAACAGCAACAGGCTAATCGAAACATTGGATAGCTTGTTCGAGGCTTCGAGAGAGTATCCACGAAGAGGGGAGGATAGACAGAGCTGCACGTGGAGGCTGGGATCGCGCGATGGGTGTGGGTTAATTGACGACTCTGCAGTGAGGCCATACCCGATGCAGCATGTGCGATGAACCATGCACCGGCCGCTGGGGAGCAAGGGGTAAATCCGCCGCTGAAGAAACGGGCAAGACCAGAACCAGAACACCAGGGTAAGGATGAGATTCCTTTCGACGGTGGTTGTTGAGAGCTTGCGTCTGTGCGTTGCGTTGCGTGTCGAGGGGGGAAGGGTGGAGGAGCAGTGATTCTCACATAGCCTGGAACGTAAATAGAATGTTCCTGTGTAAGGTTGGCAGCCTTCCATCAATGATTTCAACATCAGCTACGGTTTCATCTGCCACTGGATCCCAGCGTCCGGCCCGGATCATCAAGCTGTAGGCACTGACTCGCCGCAACCATGTGGTCTTCCCCCACTTCCTTCCTCGCCATCCAGGAGCCAAACGGCAGAGCAAAGAACCTTGAAAGAACCTCCCCTCCGCCGCTGGGAAATGGGTTTCCAGTTGGTGTGCCCCCTGCGTCAACCCGCCAACCCAAAAGTTGTTCGGTGTCCATTTAGCGCTTCTAGCGCTGGGCCGAAAGCGACCATAGGTGGCCGGCGTGGGCGCTAACCCAAACATAGCCTAATCGCCACGCAGTGGAGAGTGGAAAGCTCTGCTCAAGCCTCATGGCCAGGCCGATTACGAGCAGAGGCCCAGGATGTGTCCTAGTTGCGGCCCGTCAGACGGCGGGGGAGGATGGATACAGTAGAATGGAACGAACGAGAGCGAGCTTGGGCGCGCCCGCTGGTTTGATTTCCACTAAAATTGTTCATCTCTCGTCCGCAGTAGCTTCTCGTGTGCTTCTCGTTTTTAGTGTCGTAGCATTACTCGAGAGGGCATAATTCTCACCTCCACTAATCATAATTAAAATAGTAAACAGAATTTCTTGTCAGCTGCTACGTACCAGAGAGTCTGAGGTGAGCCAACCTTCCATCTCTAGACCTCCGGCCTTCCCTGTCTTTTCCTCTCTCGTTCAATAGCTTACCTACCCCTGGCGTATATACGACGCTGCTCCGGCCCTCTTCTCGCGTCGTCCGTCCATCTTCTCTATCCATGCCCGACATATCGGGGGTGTTTCTTTCATCCTTTGGTCCATAAACGCAACATCCAGGGGCGGGTCCCATGTTTGCAGAAATCTCGAGCCTTTAGCGGGTGCTGCTACAGCCTGCACCCCAAAGTCGCATGGCACCCATGACATCCATGGATATTGGATTCACAGCCCCCATTCAGCAGCCTCTGTTGCCCCCCGTAACCCACAAGTAGCCCACGGATCCATCATTAACCCACCTTCCGGGGGCGAGGGGACAGCAGGGGCTACTAGAAACAGTTCATTTTCAGGCCTCTCAAGCGCTACAACCTCTGCTAGCTCTCGCATACCCCTGTACGGATAGCCCCCTGGAAAATCATCCCCGGTCCAAGCACGTCTTATCATCCATCCATTCCACTTCTCCCTCCCCTCGACTCTCACTCTCTTCGCAACCCTTCTTCTACCCCCCGTCGCCCACTCCCGTCCACTCCCGTCCACTCATTCATTTGATCTGATCCCATTCTTGGACGATAAGGAAACAATATTCCAGGCGATTTGCTTCCTTTGCTTTTACGTCCTCTACTCTCTTTTAATACACCCAATACCAAACTGACCGACCCAGTCAAGACGCTCTAGTGGTGAATTCCTCAGACGGGCAAAGATAAATTACCCAAAACCGGCCCGCCCCCTTTCCGGCATAAGACAATATAAGACAAGACACACAATCCCAAGACGAAACACTTCGCCAGCGAGAAATAGGTACACGAAACGCACGGCATTGACTGCGGTACCTGATCGCCAATCTCCACCTAATCCTCCACGACGGTCACCAGCCTCCCTCGACGCGCAAACACTCGCCGAGATATCCGAAATCTTCAACCCGCGGCCCTGACATTCATACGGGCTCTCTTCAACTCGCAATCAACATAGTCAATTCACTACTCAAGAAACCACCGCAACAATGGGCAAGAGTCTCTTCGACAAGATCCAGGCCAAGCTGGAGCTCTTCCGCTTGGAGCAACGCTACACCCGCCGCCGTCACCGACGTTCCACGTTTGTCTCCAACGCTGTCTACGTGGACGGCGAGTATGTCTACCAGACTCCCAACAGCACTGGTTCTTCCTCCGGATCCGGCTCCGGCTCCTCCAACATCGACGCCCTCCACGGCGACAAGGCCGGCGTGAACCCCTCCGCCTCTCCCACCACCATCGCCATCCAGGACCACCACTTCCCTTCCGAGACCCAGTACCAGCAGCACCAGTACCAGCAGCAGCAGCAACCGCAGGTGCCCAGCGTTGAGCGGAAGCGCTTGAACCGCTTCAGCTCCATCCCCCACTTCGGCGGCTCGTCCTTCAACAAGGAGATGCCTAGCATCCAGGAGCGACGGAGTAGCATGATCCGATGAACGAATCACGGACAAAAAGAGACAAAAATCACAACAAAATCACCACCAAAAAAATATGCAACTTCTCTTCACGATTGACGGATCTGGCGCGACAGCTCGGGCGTGGTTCAGGCGCGGGCGTAGCAGGCGCAAAAAGCGTGAGCATGGGCGCGACACGACATGAGATGGATGGATGGATTGCTTGACGGATACCCCATTTGAGGCTTCCTGACGACGAAACTCGGTCACATGCAAACATCACCTTTTGGCTGGCAAATCGCCAGTCTTTTTAACGACTTGTTACTTTTTGGTTACTTCTTCCCCCGTCCCGCCTGCTTATCCTCTCTCTCCAGCTTTGGGCACTTCAAACAAGGCTTTCGTTGGACATTTGGAGAGGATTGCAGAGCTTTACAGTTGGACGTGCCGTCGGTATCACTACCTAATTTCCTTCTAGGCGTTCTTGATCACCTTTTCCTCTTCTTGCTCTGTTTCCCATCAGGGAACACTGGGGTGTCTATCTATCTTCTAGAGCTGACGGGCCACTGTCAGGCGCTGCACCTTGTACATAACAAAAATGCAGGCGGGTTCACAAGGGATGGGGCAATGGCTACTATCAATGAATTGAAACAACCATCATGTTCAACTGATCGCTCTGTTGTCACGCGCCTGAATTATGCTCTAATGACGTGTTTGGCTTTGTATGTTGTGCAGACAACCAAGAAATGAAAAACAAAGGTCGCTGTCGATACGAGGTGCCATCGAGATTCCTCACCCATACTTGACATCAGCACGCCGTTATCCCGCAGCGCCACAACAAACTCAATCTTCTCATTGACTGTAGTATGCTTGCTCCAACGTCATGTCGTTACTGATTTCAGAAGCCACGAGCTTGTAGCCAAGCAGGGTAGACTCGGTGAAGTTGATCAACGCAATTAGCAAGCTTGTCGAATTCATCCACGCTGGCCGGACGAGACCAATGATCGAGATGATAAATTGAATGAAAATAAGGTCAACGAGTACGTAATCGTAGCTATTTTGTAGTCGGCGGTGGTACTCCCAGTGCGACGACTGTCGATGGCGGGCGATCTCTTTGCGTGGAGTGTTAGTTATGTCTCAAGAGGTTTTGACTCGGACGTACTCTTAGGCGATTTGGCGAGGATCACGATGTCGACCATGAACTTTGCCATGAAACACACGATCACGTTCAAGGCCCGGGCTTTCCAGCTACACGCCTAGTCTTGGGGATGTTAGATACACGAAACAGAGAAGCATAACGGGAGGAACATGCCACACTGGTCCCCTCCGAAAGGCCACATGGTGAGGTTGTTTCTATGGGACGTTTCAGCGAGTGTTGAGCGAAGTGTTAATAATTCAGTAGCTTGGCAGTAGATAGGTCGGGCAAATAATGTCTCTAGCGGGTGCGTTCAGGTGATGGAAAGCAAATGTATGCTGATGATTATATGTCGAGAGTCAAGAGAATGAAAGTGACAGTTGCAAAGACGTCGCACCTTGAGAAATAAATGAATGCAAAACAGGTAACTAAGATACCTACCTACCTAGGTACCTACACTGGTTCCTGCCCGGGGAATTTGAGGAGGTTCTCATGAGGTAGGAGATATGTGACGACGCACCTCAGGGTAGCTAGAAAGAGGAGTTGCGTCTCTAGGTAATCGGAGTGTTGATATCTATATTGTATATAACTCACTTGAATCCTGGCTGAGCCAGAACGTCTAGTGTGGTAACTCCGCCGATACGTTCAAGAAAATCGCATGAAGGTTGAAATTCGAACATAATGCATTAACACCTATATCGACGGCCAAGTACAACCACCGTCCATGCAACCTATAGTTAAAACCCATCTCACTCCCAAACTCCCCAAACGCCTCGCCTAACCGCCTTCCAATGCACCAGTCAACCGAACGGGGTATGCGGCATCGAACCAGAAGCATCCACCCCCAAGACGCCGCGCTCAAACCACCAGACCGTCATACGCCCTCTCCACCGTCCGGCTCCCCATGCCCGGCACCGTCCTCAACTGAGCAAGACTCTCGATGCGGCTGCCAGCCTCATCGCCGTTCACCAACTCGAGATAGTCGACCAGGTCGCGAGCCTTCTTTGTACCGAAACCGACCAGGCCTCGAATCTGGTCGAGATCGCGCGAGTTGACTATGTCAAGGAGATGCTGCGTGCGAGGAGACGCAGGACCCTCGTCGTCACCAGAGAGTAAGGACTTGGTAGCGAGAGGCTTAACCTTAAACTTGCGAGATTTGGGCTTGGAGGCTGGATGAGCACGATCTCCTTCGTCTACATCTGCCTCGGCAGTTTCATAATCGCCTTCAGCATCATCATAGACATGCCTTCGCTTCTTCCGTTCCGCGCGGGGAGACTCTCGGTGAGGAGAACCCGAGGGAGCGGTGCCGTTCAACCGTGCCTGTAGCCTCTCGATCTTGCCAAGCAGCTTCGCCTGTCCAGGGAAGAAGGGTAGAGCCATCTCATACATCTTCAAAGCAGCCGCGTCCTCGCCTTGCTCCTTGTGCTGCCGAGCAGCCAGCAGGAACCTCAAGCCATCCGACTTGGCATCTTCCCGCCACTCATCGCTGTCGATCCGCTTCTCGAGAGCCTCCAGGCGTCTCTGTACCGCATCGCTCAATTCAGGCTGCACTGGAGCTGGTGGTTGCGCGGCCTTCTCAGCCGCGATACGCGCAGCCAGGATCTCGCCAACCTTCTTCTCCACCATCGCCTCGATCTGGGCCGCTGAGACTGTTACGGATGCTGGGGCAGCTGGTCTCGAGATTTTGCTGGGTCTCACGACGGGCTCATTCTCAGAGGGTCGTTTGGTTGAGTTTGTTCGGCGAGCCAGGTTGGAGCTCACCAAGGGACGGGCAGCGGGCGTCGGCTTCGTCTTGTCCGTGTAGACGCTGAACGCCTTGGCGGGCTTGTTGGGGTCGGCAGCTTTTGCAGCGACATTGCTGTTGTGCACGTTGGTCATATTGGCAAGAGGCCGCAATGGCTGGCGCTGTACGTTCGAGCCGGACAGGTTTGAGTTCGCTCTAGGAACTTGCTTGTAGACAATCTCGTTCTCAATCTCCCGGACTTCGATACGCTTCGCTCGAGAGCTTACGTTCAGACTGCTCAGGGTATCGAGATGGTAGCTTCGTAGAGGCGCGAGGTTCAGGATCATGACAGTGATGCCATTGTTCTGACCTAGAGACAGAATACGCGTCATCTTTGACTCTCGGTACGGTATCCTTTTGTCGCCGCGACCGATGGCATCGATGCACTGACTCAAGACGAAGAGACTCTTGTTGATGGCAGCAGACTCCACCAGCCTCTCCTTTCCATTGTCAGTCCGGCGGTTGTCCTCAGATCCAGCCAAGTCAATGGCTGAAGCTATGCTCTCCCGAACCATGTCACCGGTCGCCTGTGTCAGCTTGACCCGGAGGATGGCGTGGCTGCGACTGCTATGGGCATTGAGCTTGGTGGCTGCAGTGACACGGTTGTTGTTGGCCTCAATGTACATTTTCTCAAAGTCCTTGAGGTCCTCGCACGCTCGTTCCGACAAACCGACCACGACTGTCTTGCCATTGGCCTCGGCTCGTAGGGGTAGACCGGTGGGCGTTCGCTTCTCCAGGGGCTCGAGAAGATCGTACACCTTATCATTATAGATCTCGTAGTACGACAGAGCAACCTGGACAGTTGTCTCGCCATGTGAGTCTTTCATGATCTTCTTGCCTCTCCGGAACACACCACTGAGCAGTCGGGGAATCACCCCGCGATCTGCCAGCTTCAACCCGCCTCGCATCGTATGCGTTTTGCCCGTCCCGGTGACACCGTAGGCAAATATCGTAACATCGTATCCCTGGAAGAGCGACTTGAGGTGTGGCGCCACTGCTCAAGTCAACACAAAACACCAAACCGGTAATGCATTAGCTCGTAGGATCGCACCTTCAGCAGTAAACAGACCCTCCTGGGTCGTCGACTGATCGTAGACACCATTGAAGGCAAAAGAGAACTCCTCGGCCTCGTTCTTGGGGCTCGGGATCTTGACAATCGTGTTGGGTTTGCTAGGGTCGACACTGTCTGCCCTGACGATAACGTCCTTGTCGAGCTCGTTTTCAAGGAGCGGCCGTATCCTGGCACAAACACGCACGCTCATTTTCGAGATGAATCCGTCGGGAGGGATAAGAGTGAGTAGTGCCAGGAGGTGTCGTAGAGTCGTTGTCTGTCAGCCTACCAATTTGGCCAATGCTACGTCTTGAATAACCAGTCCTCGATTGAAAGAATGGAAGCCGACTAAGCATTCAAGTTGACCCAGCAACCACACCACGCACGTGACATGACGTTTGTGGGCACGGGAAAAGCCGCTAACAATACCTATCGTTTGGATCAGATGCGCTTCATATGAGATTTATAGCTCCTGCGAGCTCATGTCCAGCACAATGCGAGGCCAATTGCCTTTGTTAAGGACGGCGCGCGGCGTACGTCTGCGGCTGATGCCGTCGTACGTCTGCACCCAATGTAGGGCCATACAGATCTGCGCTGCGCCGAGCACCGAGACGCCAAAGGCCGGGGTTGATGCTTTCGGAGCTGTCGAGACGAGAGATCCTGCCGGTATGATTGCGCTACGCCATTGAGGTACCATATCGTCAGATTTCCAACTTAACCTGGTTGCAGATGCCCGATTCGAGGTGCTCGGTTCGCCATACTCGCTGCTGTCTGTGACGTTGTCGGCGTCGCAGAAGCTCTACACTCGGAGGGGTACATTGGTTGGTGTCGCTGGCAAGCCTGATAGTGTACGCAGGAATCTTACCAAGGGATGAGACGAACTCTACTGATATTTTCCCAGGCTCAATCCACGCTTTCGATTCTGAACCCTACTACACGAGCCTTCCTCGGTGTTCCTTTCCTCTATCAGCGCATCTCCGCAACGACACCCATCACAGCGTTGATTTCAACGAAATCACCTACGACCACTTTTACGGTTCTTCATCTCGATGGAACCACGGACTGGATGGTTTCACAGCGAAATGCACTTCTGGCATGGACTGGACACACCCTCTCGCCCTCGGCGCGCATCCAGAGCAGACTGAGCCTTGCGCATTGGGGTAGCACCCATCTGACCGGACGAGGTCTTGCCGCTCTGTCGGCGCCAGGCCAGATCTATGAGCTCACACTCAGGGAAGGCGAGGAGTTTGTGGCGCATCCCGGCAGTGTTGTAGCCTACTCGGTGAACCGGCATCCTCCCCAGCCTTTCCGGTTCAAGAGCAACACTCTGAGGCTCCAGATTCCCTCGTTGTCCAAGTGGATTCCCGAGGCCCAATGGATGAAGACTGTCCGCAACTCGGAGGTCTACAAGTACCTGGCGCGGGCTTTCTACAGCTTGCGAACAACGACACGACGGTCTATCTGGGGTGACCGCCTCTTCCTGCAGTTTCACGGCCCAACAAAGATTCTCATGTCGAGCCGGGGTGTGCGAGCCTCCGATGTCCTCACTAACAAGCAAGTGAATGAGATCGCTGATGCTCCTCCCGGTGTGCTTGCGCGGGCCGTGGAACTGGCCGACAGACCCAAGCTACCAGGGGGGTCGCCCAAAGACGCTGCAGTTGAGCCGGCCAGGCAAGAGGCGGGCGACCAATCTGTGACTGGCATTCATGTTGCGACGGTTGGGAAGGATGGCAAGGTCAAGTTTGAGGATTCCAAGGATCTCAAGGAGTTTATTCGATAACGGCCAGAGCCGTGGAAAAATAAGTGATATTGCAGGTCACGAGAAGAGGACAGCCGAGCAAGGCGCTCCGAACACGATGTTTGGCTTGTCATGTACCATTACCTATTTATAGAGGAGAACCGCTTTGTGTATCAATATCAAAGGTCCAAAATACTTGGTTCATTTTGTCCTTGCGTCCTTGTCCCTGCCTGTCACGTTGTGTTGTTCGGATATCCTTGTCGATGGACTGAACGCAAGTATTCGGATCCTACAGACATCAAAGCACGCAACAAGATAAAAAGCCTCCTAGAAGACCAAAACTCGCCGCAATTATTATTAATAGGCTGAGACAGCGCAGAAGATGTCTTGAAATTCGCCGAAAACTATCTCCGCATTCAAGCAAAGTTCGGCCTATTGAGCATCCCACTCGGATCCGAGCGGGTATTCCCTCAACTTACACGCTATTCTGACGGCTCTTAGACTCGCACTTCCACGTGCAAGGGAGACTAAGACAATACAATGGCAGTAAGATAATCCAATGATCATGCGACCCCCTTTGAAATGCAGCAGATCAATAAGCAGAATGCAACATGGCACTTTTGATCTGATAGAGCATCAACCATAGGCACGAGCTTCACTATTGGTGGATCCCCTTGTTGTTTTTGGCCGTAATTGGATTAGACTACTCGCGACTCGGCCTTTCGCCCAAGGGCCGAGATGTGCAAGAGCTCCATGGAGATCAGCCCTACAGATGGAGGTTGTCTACTGGAGTTTAGGAGTGGATGGGCGAGAATCCTGGGGTTTGAAGGTGGATCGTGGAAGATACAGTTGATGATGGCGCGAGTTGCAATAGCTCGGCGGCGCTGAAACGAAGATACAACGGGTAGCCTTCGATGGACTCTTTTGCTATCGTATTCGTTTTCTTCAAGACTTCTGAAGAGCCTCAAGCACTGCTAGCCTTGGCCTGTACCAATAGATTCAGCGTCTAAAGTTGCATTGCATCTCAAGCCTGCCATTCACGGCGATAGTTATCCCAAAGCTTAGTCCTAACCCCCATCTTAAACCCGAAGATGCTTACGGATTTATTTGCATCCACTGCGAGTAAGATGGACTCACCAACAAATCCACCCTAATTCCCCGGCTTGGAGTTAACTGGACATTGGCTCAGTCGGAGACCGAGCCGAGCGGGAGATGGGCCCGGCTTCTATGATGAGACACACGCCCTAGGCTTCGCGAGATGCGCGAGACCGAGGAGTTGAAGTATGTATAGAGCTGTTTTGCCAAGTCAAGCCACCAGATCTTTATCTGCATCTGTTTACACTGGCAACTTTCTCGAAACGATTTTCTGCCATTGTCAATCAGTGTGTGTTCAATCGACAAACACAGAGACAAATCTCATCTACACATTTTCACCTTCATTTCTCCTCGCCTGGTACCGCCCTCAGTAGCACAGTTTTGGGGCATCTTCCTTTCCGCCGTGTCTCCATAGACGAGGCAACACACGATTCTCTTTCAAAGCGGACAACAGGAGCACAGTCTACAAGTCACAGTTGCAACGATGCCTCGATCAACAATCTCCTCGTCCTCTGAGACGGCCAACGAAAAGAACCCCGCCTCCTCCTTCAACCTCGAAAAGCAAGACCCCCAGTACCAAAACAACGGTTCTATCCAGCGCATCCCCTCTCAGAACAACGAGACCGAGGCCAACATCTACCCAGAGCCTGCAAATGCCGTCGCGGCTGACCTGGAGCGTGGCGGTTTCGCCCCAGACGATGAGAAGAAGCCCGAGGCGGCGCCTCCTGGCCCCCCCCCTGGCATGGCGCCTGCAGACTTCCCGGATGGCGGCCTGGAGGCTTGGCTTGTTGTCTTTGGCGGCTGGTGTTCGCTGTTCTGCACGTTTGGTCTGGTCAACTGTGTGGGTGTGTTTCAGAAGTATTATGTTACCGGGCCGTTGAAGGAGTATGATAGCTCTGCTGTGAGCTGGATCTTGTCGGTCGAGGTCTTCTTCATGGTGTTCTGCGGTACAGTGGTGCGTAGTCCCTTATCTCTCTACCCAGGTAGGTGCTGTGCAAGCTGCTGACTTCTAAACAGTTTGGTCGCGTCTTTGACAGCTATGGCCCCAAGTACCTCCTCTGGATCGGCACTCTCGCCTACGTCTTCGGGCTCATGATGGTCTCCCTCTCAACCGAGTACTATCAGATCTTCCTCTCCCAATCCATCGTTGCAGCCATTGGCTCCAGCGCCGTCTTCAACGCCAGCATGTCCTCGCTCGTCACCTGGTTCTTCAAGCGCCGTGCTGCCGCCTTTGGCATCATGGTCTCGGGTTCATCTCTTGGCGGTGTTGTCCTCCCCATCATGATGGACAAGATGATCACAGAAGTCGGTTTCCCCTGGATGATGCGAACCATGGCCTTCCTGTTCCTCGTTCTGCTCGGCATTGCCTGTCTCACCGTCAAGTCCCGGCTGCCTCCTCGCCCTAGGCCTTTCGTCTTCATGGAGTATATCCAAGGCCTTCGTGAGCTGCCCATGCTCATCACCGTCATCGGCTTCTTCTTCTTCTTCTGGGGCATGTTCCTCCCCTTCAACTATGTCCTGCTCCAGGCTGAGGCCGCCGGGATGTCTGAGACTTTGATCCCCTACCTGCTGCCCATTCTCAACGCTGTGAGGTAAGTTGCCCCCAATAACGCCCTGGTACCTGTCAAGTTGCGTACTGACTCGAGCTCAGCATCCTTGGCCGCATCATCCCCGGCATCATCGCCGACAAGATTGGCCGATACAACGTCATGATCTTTATCACCTTCATCTCCGGCATTTTCTGTCTGTGTGTCTGGATTCCTGTCAAAGACACAGCCGGTATCATCGTCTTCTCTGTCATCTTTGGTTTCTCCTCAGGTGGTTTTATCAGCCTGGCTCCCGCTGTCATCGCCCAAATATCCGATATCCGCCAGATCGGTACTCGTGTCGGTACCGCCTTTGCCATCCAGTCTTTTGGTGCCTTGACCGGTAGCCCTATCGGTGGTGCCATCGTGTCGGCCCAGAATGGTGATTATCTGGGCTTGCAGCTGTTCTGTGGCTGTGCCATGATCGCAGGTACCATCGTAATCTTTGCTGCGCGCTATGTACAAGTCGGCTTCAAGCTGGTCAAGATTTGAGATGCGGGCTTCTCAATGATCATGAGGAGCAACATAACGGGAAACGCATTCCCTGACTAAACACGAGAGAGAGACAAAATAGCGATACAGTCAGTCATGGACATATATAATGGGGTTGCATATGCATAAAAGAAAGCAGAACAACAGCACGAGATTACTCTCCGTGGCATTAAGTGTCATGGAAAACAGAATGGGGTTAGATTAAGAACGAAGATACCCAGTACAATAGAAAACGAGCAAGACCACTCTTACAAATAACAGTACAGACTTCACAAATCAGAGGAAACGTGATTGTGCATCAATAAGGGCTACGCCCTGGACGCTTGCAGCTTCAAATTTTCAGGCCGAATGGAGGCGAAGCAAAGTCGGTACTGGTTTAATGACAAGAGAAACAAATTTAGTAGAACCTGTGCCACGTCAAGTCAGTAAGAGCCACAAAGAGTTGCTTGTGTACATGGCATGAGGAAATGAAAGGATTCTCAGGATGTAGATATTGGAGCGTTGGAATCATGAAAAATCATAAACAGCCTCTGACTCAATGTATCATCATAGAACAAGTGGGAACTGAACGTGCCGAAGAAGAGATCAAAGACAATACATACCAGAATTAACACACTTTGGCGCATTTTGCAACTGCGAGTAAAAACTACAAGGAAAATCTGGGCTTGGTCAGCGAGGTTGACAACAGTGATCAAATCATGTATTGATAAGTGCGGGTGCTCAGGATGTAGATTGGTGAGTGTTGGAATCATTAAGATCATAAACAGCCTCTGACTCGGTGTATCATCATAGCAGGAGGGGTGGTGTTGGGGAGTGCCAAGAGATAGAGAACGTACCTGTCGGGAGCAACCTGGCTTAGCCCAAGCTTGAGCTTGCACAGTTCCAAAGCCTCACGTGGAAACAAAACAAAACTCCAATTCTCTAGTGTAACATATCTTCCTCGCCCAGAAGAGTTATGTACAATCGCTTTCGTCCGCTCGCCCGCGGGTCGTGCTCATTGGCTACCCTCGACAGTCGCGCTGACGGGATTGACCTCGAAACCGTACTTCTCCTTGAGTCGCTCCGCCCTCCGCTCGTCGTATCCAGGAGGTTGGATACCTGTTGCAATGTGAGAAATGAAATATTGAGATGATGGGTGCGCGACTTACCTCGGCCCTCACCAATCTCAGAGATAGTCTGCTCAAGAGGCAATCGTGTCTGCCGTCGGGCAATCTCCTTGCGCTCGAACTCGTCGTCCTCCTTCTTGAAACTGTCGTATCGGCCGCCGAGGTAGTGGAAGAAACCCTGGACGATACCAAGAGAAGCACCCATTCCCATGACGACGGGCATTCGCTTGGCTGTAGCGTGTCAGATGTGGTTCTCTCGCAGCATGGCTATTGAAAACGTACAGTAAAGACCGAGGATCCCACCTGCCATGAAACCACCAAAAGCGGCTGACCAGGGATCGTACTGTTCCCGGAGGTTCATGGAGGTTCGAGAGAAGAAGACGTAGGCAGCGGGAGCGGCGGCTAGACGACCCAATTAGCACTCCAGATGGTTCAATTGATAATCTCTCGTCAGGGAATCATACTGGCAATGCCAATTAGGGGAGCACCGCGAGTGAAGACGCTGAAGGCACCGACGTTGGTCTTTGCCAGGGCATTGCGAATGGAAGAGAGGAAGAGACCACTAGCACCACCGGCGAGACCAGCCTTTGCGGTGTCATCAAGGACATTGTACGGCTTGAAAACAGTGCGGTCGGGCTCCCTGCGAGCCCGCAGAGTCGCGCTCGTTGGATGCTCCATGGCGTTTTGCGGCGACGTTGAGGGATGGAAGCTGTTTCGGTTCCTCGGCCTGAGGTTTGAAGCAGCTACTCTGGAGGATTGGAAGAGCCTCCACTGGAAACACGTGATGTTGGTCATTCAATTGCCTTGCTCTTATTGGTCGATGAGATTTCGAGCGAATTTGAGATTCTCCTTGGTACGTACCTCGTTACCACCTTACGAGAACCTCACTGAGAAAAATCCGTCGCGAATACCAAGCTCATTGGGCTTGTGTGTTATATTCCTCCGCTCAACTTTCAAATTATGAAAGCTACCTTACTCTTTCGTTACCAGCCACCCAGCTCAGGCTGAGGCCCGAATAATCTTTAGTTTTCTTTGGATCATTTCATCACCGTGACCTTCTGCAGCGACGTCACTGGACTCACCAAGGAAACGACGTTATCCCAGCGCCTCTTACAAAATTCTGTATAAGAGGATTCATCGTCACAATCGGTTTCACGCATCGCCCAACTCGTTCGAGTTCACAGCCACAGAATAGATCCGATCTATCGTTTCAAAAACAGCCATTTTGAGGCAACTAACGTCAAGCTCCAGAATGGCGACCTGGCAACCAACCAAGGAGGAAGCCGACGAGTTGATCAGGAAGTGCGGAATAAACCCATGTACTCCTGATGGGAAACCAGGCAAACCTCCTACCCCTCGTCCAAAAGATTGTCCTCCCTATCCCCTTTGCCACAAAGGCCATCCCTACGAGCATTCCGTCGTCCCCTTGTATCCGGATGCGGACGGGAACCATCATCCAGCACCTCCTGGGCGATCTCACTTCGACTTCAACCGACCACCAGAGCCCTCCTTCGAGCCCGAGCTCTATTACCCGCCTGAAGGAGGAGACCCGACCCCGTTTATGGACAGTGACCCAACTGATCGTGCTTCCATGATGGACGAGGACCCTGAGGAAGAGAAGAAGTACAACAAAAAATATAACTACGGCGAAGACAGGAAGACGGTAGAGATTATTCCCCCCTCAAACGGGTCAGTCATTCCTCAAAAGCGGCTTGCCGATGGCGATCTTCAGCCCTTGTCCAAGAACGCCCTAAAGCGCTTGAGGAAGCAGAAGGAATGGGAGGCCGGCAAGGAAGAGCGCAAATTGAAGCGCAAAGAGAACCGCCAGGCCCGGAGAGTCAGGAAGCGCGAGGAAAAGGCCGCCCTCGTCGCTCAGGGCGTAGACCCCAACGCCAACAAACAACAGAAGCCCCCATCCGTCAACGTGCCTATCTCTCTTATCCTGGACTGCGATTTTGAACAGTACATGCGCGACAAGGAGCTCATCTCCCTCGGCAGCCAGGTCACAAGGTCATACTCGGAGAACAAGAACGCTCAATTTCGCACGCATATGTTTGTCTCTGGGTGGAACGGCAAACTGGCTGCACGTTTCCACGAGGTTCTCGACGACAAGCACAAGAACTGGAAAGGCATTGAGTTTCTCGAGGGCGATTTTGTTGCTTGCGCAGAAGCGGCTCGGAAGAAGATGCAGGAGAACGGCGGGAAATTGATCGAGCCCCTTCAAATGAGCCTCGACGAAAAGGCTCCTTGGGTCAGGGACGAGAAGGACCCTTTCCCCATGCCCGATCCCGAGCCAGAGCCTCGTGAGGAATACAAGGACATCGTCTACTTGTCTTCCGACTCACCGTACACACTCGACCGGCTCGAGCCCAACACAAGCTATGTCATCGGTGGACTCGTCGACAAGAACCGGGAGAAGGGTCTGTGCTACAAGCGGGCTAGAGAACGTGGTATCCGAACCGCTCGGCTGCCTATCGGTCAGTACATGGTGATGCAGAGTCGGCAAGTCCTCGCTACAAACCATGTCGTTGAGATTATGCTCAAGTGGCTCGAGTACGAGAACTGGGGTAATGCATTCTTGAGCGTCATTCCCAAGCGCAAGGGCGGTCAGCTCAGACAACAGGAGAGCACCTCAGGGGAGGCAGAAGAAGGTGACGGTGCTGAGGCGGAAGATGAGGTCGAGGAGGTTGAGGTTATAGAAATCAAGGACTCAACTCCTGAAGCGAGTACCGAGGAGGAAGCGACTTCAAAACCATAAAGCCTGCATTTGCCATAATGCGCCACCCAGTTGTACATCCATATTTCCAAGTCTACTACATGCATCGTATCGCGACGTCTAGCTACTCATAATACTCAAAATTCCATCCCATCGTCCTCACGCTCTCTCTTGACCTTGACATCCCTCTCATCCTTCATCAGCCCGTTGACAAAGTGTCGAAACTGCTCGATATACGGCTTCAAGCTTGTCTTCTCCCAGTCCGACATGCTCTTGCCGCTCTCATCATCCTCGTCGCCCTTCCAAGAGTCGATTTCTGCAAGGAGGCCTTGAACGGTAGGCACACCTAACGGGTCAAACTCCTCGAGGCTCTTGGTGTTGATGGGTACACACACGCGGCCGGTGCCTGGGTGCACGACAAACGGACTCTTGAGCAAATGATTGAGTTTCTTGCTGACTTCAATATCGAGCCGGGGATACGTGTATTCTAGGACAATGTCTTGCTTCGCTTCCAGAAGCTGCCTGGCATCGAGGTTCTTGCTGGCGCCTGACTTGGCAACAGCGTCAATGTCGGCCCATTTTGACGCTGAGGCCCGACCGGGGGTAGCGTCCCATTTCCTTCGAAGAGACTCGTTGAGGTTTTGGTTCGGGAGGAGCTGCAATAGCTTCTCAGCCTGCTCAGCAGAGCTCCAGGGGTCCTGCACTTCAAGAACATCTTCCTGGAAGTGTGTCTTGAGCATCTCCAAACTTCGTCTGCATAGTGTTAGTATGCCGCTCATCGAGGCGACTTGGAATCTGAACTCACGCTAAATGAGGATGCAACGGCCTCCTCGCGTTGACCTTCTTCCCACTCTGAGCGCCTCCCTTTACCACCTCAAAGTAGCCCGCAATTGCCCTCCTCTTCTGGTCGTCCATGCTTCGGACCTTCTTATCGCAAACCCAGGCGTGGGCGCCTCTTCGACCGGAGTACACCCACATGATGTGTTTGAATCCAAAGTCTTCTCGTAACGCTACATCAACCACCTTGATCGCCATGGTCATAAACTGCCAGCATTTGTTGCAGATGTTTGCTTTGTCACAACACGTTCGGATATCGTCGTAATCTGTCAAATCGATATCGAAGCATAGCTCTTTTGCTAGAGGTTTGAATGCGGATGAGTTGCGGAGAGTCTTTCGGTCGCGGGGGTTGGTGGTATAGACAGGGCCGATTTCGAAACGGGAGGGCATCAATCGGAGGACATCCTTACGGAGCCTATCGGTACAAGGTTAGAGCAAGCAATCTTTTAAGAAAGGGCATGCATACATGTCGGCAGTAGGGAACGATTGATATCGGAGATAGGCATCGTTCTGGAGGGTAAAGGCGAATTCTCGGTTGCCAAAATCGTTGGTGGGTGTAGGGCTATGGTTAAGCCACTGGAAAAGATATCGCCAGGGAAATAGTCGCTGGTAGAAACTGCGCATGACTTCGGGGTCCGAGGCTTTCATCGAAATGGCATCGCTGGTCAAGCCATTAGTCTAATTCGTCTGTATTTGAGATTCTTGGTGCGCTCACGTTGGTGATGCGGGGGCGACTTGCGAACTTGCTTGAACGGGCGCAGAGCTTGGGAACTCTTCGTCCGAGTCCACATCATCAAAAAGGGCCTCGAGATGCTTAACATCCTTCTTGTTGTCGTCGGCCTCGCCCATGTCGACATCAGCGTCCGGGGCTGGCGCGGTTCCATTAGGGACGCCCGTCTCCTCCATCGACTCGTCCTTAACATTGCTTGGAGATGACATGGCTTCCGGTGCAACGGAATGGGGCATCGTGTCTAATCGTCCAGAAGAGTTTGGCTGTATGTTTCTGGCAATGTTGTATGATATCGAAGTCCGGAGTTGGGCTGCTGATTGTCGCAGTGAAGATTAAGTGGGCGAGGGGTGAAACGCGTTTCGACGCGGCTTTTCGCGTAAAGCGGATTTCCACATTGGGCGGTTCTCAAGGGTACGTACCTTTACAATAGCTGCTCCGTCCCGTCTCCTAGAGACCCACCTCATGGAAAAGTTGCCGTGAGGATTGGACTCTCGAGCTCTAAAAGGGGTGAATTAAAGCCCCTGATGATATTCATAGGCCATGCGTGGTTCACTGAAAAGGTCGCGCAATTGGTTTGTGGGTACACTTGAGTAATGGCAAAAGGAAACGGGATTCTACAGGAGTTAACACCACTCATTGACACGGCCAGTACTCTGTATGCCTTGTAGGATCCCTTGTAATTTATGTGAGTTTAGGGAGGCCGAGACCTCATGTCTATGTCTATATTCATGGGCATTGTCCACATATATCAAGTCACTTTCCGAGCATATCTACTCAACAACCTCAATCTTCTTGATCATCTCACCACCAATTCTCGCAATCTCTAACAGTACCGCCTTGCGGTTTACCACGACAACATCACCATCCTCACTTGCAACCTTCTGGAAGTTATACGGCAGACCCACACGGAAATTTTGCTGCTGCAGCTTCGGGTTCCAAATGGCGCCAATGACAGCATCGTCGTCGTCGCTGTTGTTCGTCGCTCGGAAGAACACGAGCGTATCATCGTACACGCGCTGAAGCTCCTGCATGAGAACGTCGATGGGATGTACGCGGATGGGCAGGGGTGCACGGCCGGTGCGGTCGTCGAGATTCTTGAACTGAGAGTGGCGGCGGGCGGACGGGTCTGAGGCGGCGTCTCGGAGGATAAAGCGGATGGCCTTGCGGGAGAGATGAAACAGGACATCGTAGTCCTGGAGGGAGGTCTCGAAGAGCTGAGTGGCATCCAGCCCATAGCTATTGTCCTTGAAAAATTTGCAGGCAGCTTTGGCAAGGCGGGTCATGCGCGAGGCAATGAGCATAGAGGGACCATTATGAGTATAGGCGAGGCCGGTCCGGTCGTTGGAGGTGGCGACAATCATGACAGTGTGGTTCATGTTGGGATCTCGCTTGCGCCAGCTCTCAAGCTCTTTATGGATGGCGGAGCGATCATCGTGTGTGAGCTCCTCTGCCGAGTCCACGATCAGAGGCTCCTCGCGCCAGTCCCAGCGGGACAGGAAGGTCAGGGTACGCAGGAAGCCGGTCGCAACACTTGAGGGTGCCCGCCAGGGATAAGGCTGGAGGAAGACGTGCAAAACAAAGAGCTCGATAAGTTCCTCGCTGATGTGGCTTGAGAGCTTGTGGCTGTTGAACCAGTGTTTGACCAAGCGGATCGTCTGCGATAGGGGATGAAGTCTCGTGCAGAATGTCGAGATGGTTTGCGTATGAATAGGCAAAGTGGTGAATAGCCAGTTGAACCTGGCGAGAGCCACTTCGGCCTCTTCACGAACGTGATGATCCAGGGTCTTGTTCGTGCTCTGGCGCTCCAGCAAGGTTTCCTCCAGGTCGCAGTGGATTCTCAATCGGAACGCCGCGCCAGAATCGTACATTATGTCGAGATATGCCAGATTCTCGATGCCAATTTCTCTGTTCTCTCGACCTAGATACGTCGTAATATTGTCTTTGGCCGAGGTAAGTCGCCGGTCAAAGTCGAGAAGAAACTCGATCTTGGCCTCCTGAATTGCGACCAGGTTCTCTGGCCACCTGCTTGAGGCCTCAAAATAAAGGCTAACATCAATGGGCTCGATAGATCCAGTATGAAAACCAGGGATTGGAGCCTCCACTGATGCATATCGCGCGGCTGGCGAGACTGGTGAGAGCTGTCGGATCTGCAGCGGTAACTCCTCCAGGTTTCGAATATCATACTCGAGAGCTTGAAAAGCCCGCCGCGCTGCATCAAATGCCTCCTTATCTAGATGAGACAAAGCGATGACGTTGGAGAAACCGGCGCCAAAGGCAGTCATTTCTTCCTTCACAATCTTCATGTGTCGCTTCAACGCATGGGCAGCAATTTCCTCGCAAATCTGGAAAGGCAGTTTGCTAGACCACTCGATGCATTCTAGGATACTGCCATCCTTGAATCGACGGAGCTCGGCTTTTTCGCCCCAGAATTGCCGGAACCTCGCAGCGTCCTTTTGCTCCTCTGCGGGAGGGCCATGCTCTATCTGGCGAGACATCTGGTCTGACTCAAACATGATACCAAAAAGCACCTTATCCAAGTCTGACGGATGGAAAGAACCCAGTGGCCAACTGGTCTTGGAAGGCAGCTGGAAATGCACAAGCTGGGCCCGATTTCCATAGGCCTTTTTGAGAACTTTGTACGCTTCCAAGCTGAAATCCCAGGCAGGCCCTCTGCGATCGTGGGACTTTGAGGGCTTGGAAACATCCTTACTCCTGATCTCAAAAATGGCGTCAAAGGTCTGCAGAGGTGCATCCGACTTGATGATAAAAGTCGGCTCAAACTTGTCCGCAGCTTCGTCGGCGAGAAGATCAGTGGTCGATTTGGCATGCATCTGTAGGAGACTGGCTGACCAGGGGCTCATTTTCGAGAGGACATTGAGCTCTCGAATGGGATCAAACATGACAGGGCCGGGTTCTCGGACGGCGTCAAGACTTGTCTTGGAAGATCCAAACACGAATGGTTTCTTGTTAAAGTCGGTCGTAGATAGAAACTGAATAACTGCCTTGAACAGTTCGGTACTGCTCAGCGAGGTTGAGAGTGCTGCTTGGCCCTTTCGTCCACCCATTTGAAGTAGAAGAGCAATCATTACCGACCACTCAAAATGGCCGAAACCACCCTGGGATATGGAGCTTCCAAAGCCTCGCTGCTGAAGCCAAATCCTGCCAAGGACACAAGCATCAGGGAAAGCCAGGCATTCGTTCTTTGCGTGAGTGAGAACTCGCAAGTACGAAATGAATGTTTCTTCTGCCTTCAGAGTAGAGTTGTAGAAAGGAGTTCCGGATTGAATATTCTTCTTATCCTCGAGTTCTCCACTTCGGTTGTTGTTCGAGGTCGGGAGGAGCTTTGACTTGGGGAAGAGTCCATCAGGAGCGCATGGGATAAGTCGAATGACATATGGAGACTTCACTGCCTTTGACTTTTTCTTGGAGGCCTTGCCCTTTGTTGCTTTCGTGGCATCCTCCTCCTCCTCCTCCTCCTCCTCGTCATCATCGGGTTTAGGTCGAAGAGCGAGCACGGGCAGAAGAGGGTTCTCGTTAAGGTACTCGAAAGTGAGGTCTAATGATGTGCCCAGCTCTTTCTTGACGTACGCAGCGATGTAGGCGATGTAGTACGCTCGACGGTAAAAGTATCGCATGCTCGTGTAGTCCTTCTCCTGGAACATGGCCTTGGGCATCTGGACAACCATGTCGATGCCGAACTGGGCCTGGGTTTTGACCATAGTCTTGGCGACGTAGCTGCCGACGACATTGTACTGAGCTGGTTTCGCAAACGATAGCTTGTAAGGCGCATCTTTGGCTGGCTTCGGCTCGGGGTAGGGAATGACGATGCGATGCTTCTTCTCAAAGTTGGTCGTAGCTTCGGCGATCTGGTAAATGGATTAGTATTAGAGGGTCAAGAACAGGTGTTGAGTGAACAAACAGGAACAGGATCGTGAGGAGTTGCAGAGTCTATAGCCTCCTTCAGGCGATGCAGGTGCGTATCGACCCCCTTCAATGCCTTGCTGTAGTCGAGTTTTGCTTCCTTGAGCAGCTCATCGGTCTGGAGGACAAAGGTGCTGGCAGTAGAGACTCGCGCTGAACTGCGAGCCTCGAAGTCGATAAGCCCCTCATGCCTCAGGCCGGAGCCGGAATGATCGAGCTTCCGACGTTTCGAACTCGACTGCATGGCGATCGATGTCTAGGTGCCGTCCGGTAATGGCGATTCCCGTCGTCGTGTCGGAGGTTCCTTGGATTTGAAGCTGCCGCTATTGTTTAGTTGGGCCCTGGTTTTTTTTTTCTCTTTGCGTCTCGCAGCATGCGGGGCGAGGTACGTACCTCGACATGTGAGTAGGTAGGTGGGTATCGGATCCGAAACTCGGTTTATTATCATAGATCCTCCCCTCAAACATGTCCCTTGCCTGACGGTTACGATCGTCACGACTTCGGTCACGCTAGGTCTTCCTTGCGCTTGTAACGCACCTACGAACGAACACCTGGAATATTAACCAGCCCTTGCTTAGGTAGCTAACCTGTCACAATAGAGCCGCCTTGCAGCACGCTCAGGCCCATTTACGATCCACTTGGCAGCTGTGCCAGCCATAGACGCCATGGGACCTGAGACATGTCAACCTACATCTGTACAAATAGACAGGTTCAATTTCATGAGCGAGTAATGACTCTACGTAGTAGACTATGTGGATGATAGGTAAAGCCTTTTGAGACAATGGTTAGATGATCTGATGGTTTAAACGAAGAGGGCCCAGTTCTTTTGTCATGTTTACCATTCCAGAGCAACTCGAATCTGATGAAGCTCTCACCAAATAAGAGAGACGGTCGAGGATCAAGATAAACAATCCCCAGACATACATTCAGATGGCGTTAAGAGACAAAAGCAATGCAGCTATAGACGTTAGTTTCCAGAACCCTATCTTGGGGGTGCCTGGCCTAGACTAGTCGCTGTATGTTTCTCCCGCCCTTGACGTCTTAGGTAGGCTTTTGAGTTGACATCGGCCCTGGCGCAAGCCCGTCGCGTTTGAGTTTCTATGTTTTGATGTCTTGCTTCTCCTTGCTTAAATCTCCATACCACTTACCCGGAGTTGGCCTGGATGCACCGCCAAGTTCCGCTTTTCCGTCCTCCAATGTTTGCTTTGTGTCCATTCGACAGCATGCAGACTGTAGGGAGGTTTCAAGGGTTCGGGGAATTCCTTCATGTGCTTCATGGTGCAGCTATAAGAACAAGGCAGTACTGGTCGCAGTACTGGCAGGGATGTCGATGGTTCTCGACTGAAATCATCTGTGATCACTGAATCGGCTTTGGTCGTTTTTGGCTTGGCTTGGTTTGTCGTGCCCACATCTCGAAGTTTGTCTTAGACAGTTGCCTCACGGCTCATTTCTCTCCTTTCACGGTCACTGGATATTCACTGTCCTTGTGCTCGAGCTTGCCAGGCTACAACTAAGCCAACATTTTCTCAGCATCGTTTATATCACCGATTATGGATTCTTTCACGAACCAACGGTCGTCTCTTTCCCTGCCATCGTCAGCCATGGACCTAGATACCACCCGGAGGACACCCTCACCTGTTCCCTCTCTGAGCCACGACTTGCTCAGCACCCCGATAGCAGAGATGGCTACGCCGCCATCCCTCTCCTCCAACCTCGCACCGCCCGCAGTCGTCAAGGACAGTGAGGGAGAGCGGAGTCTATCCATCGAGGATCAACACGGCAGGATGAATATAGCAAATGGCTGGACCTCCCCTTCACTGTTGCAGGATAGAATCTGTGGACTCGGTATTCCTAATAGACTTGACGGGCTTAATGGGTTGCATGGACTCAGCGGAAGCCAAGGACTCCAACAGCCTGAGTTGCCCGACTTCAAACCGGAGCCTCAGTATCTGCCCACGCCTCTGATTGAGAAACCCCAAGTCCCGATCGTCGGAGGAACACCTGACTTTCTCCTCCTCTACTGCTTCAACATCGAAAGGGCAGCAAAGTTCTACTCCCGTTGCTTTGGATGGACGTTCTTTGGCGACATGAATGCGCAAGAGTCCGATGACCCAAGTAAGAGGCAATGGGGATCGTCACCGTTTGATGTGCAGCCCATGAACTTTTTCAACTCGAGCAAAGACGGGGGACGACTCAACATCACGGGAGCCCTAGTTCAGATGAGTACCGCGGGTGATATCCAAATCCGGCTCGAGCAGAGGCAGCAAATGGCCAGGGTTGGCGCTGCGACTCCCACATGCCACATCCGGGTCCCCGATCTCGGTGCTGCTGAGGAGTTGATTGAAGAGAACCTAGGGGAGATCAAGCATTTGCGATTCGGCATCCGACAATGCATCATGGACATTGGCGAGTTTATCGACCCTGAGGGTAACTTGGTTGGAATCATCTCCTTGCACCCGGAAAATGCCAATGCCGTGTTGAACGTGGATTGAGATGGGTGATACTCATGACGACTGCGGGGGATAAAGGAATACCCGGGGTTTATATCTTCTGTCGCTCAGATACGAGCATTGATTAAGACATATTATGGTGGCTTCTTTACACAGAGGCATTCGGGATCAGGTGTATGGAGTTTGTAATATTATGGCATGGGGGCGGCGTTGAAGGAGGACTTGGAGGAGGAGAACCGACGACCGCGAGGGTTGGGATAATTACCTGGTGTCGGTTCGGAAAGCAGCCTTAACGGGACAGTCATTGAAATACTACTTATATCACTTGATACCACTGGACGAACGGCGACTGAACCTCGAGCTGATTGACGTTGAAACCACGTCTAAACCATCCACTAACCACTCACGTCAAGAGAACTCCAAAGGGCATCACTCCTACATGACAACTCCCGAAACGAATAGCCGGGCGGTGCGGAAAACCAATTACCCGCCAAGGTGCAGCGGACCGCTCCCCATTGAAATCCGCTGTAAGCTGCCCTGGAGTTGGACCCCCGCCGCCCGCTAAGCTGCGAATGGGGATCATATCCTCGGGCCTTGGGGACGGGGAAATCCTCCACTTCCCGCTGCAAGAATTCAATGGCATTGGCCACTACCGGAAACAGCGCCGAATGCCGAGTTTCGCTTCCGAACTCGCATGCGGATGCGAGGGGCACCCTAGCGACTTAGCTCTCCGAGGTGTATTCCGTACGGAGTCGGAGTAAGGTAAGGTGTGAATGCGGCCAAAGCCGGCCTTAATAAACGGGAATCCCCCACCGAACGGCCCGCGACCATCCATTGTCACTGTCCGGTTAATCTTGCTTTTCAAGACAAGTTCACGGTTTGGGCCTTTCGGGTTTACTTTCAAGGGCGTCATAACCACTTCCTTTTGAGGAAATATTGGTGAATGAAGCGCAATTGATCGCTCAAAACAGTAGCTGTTGTGGCCACGAATACGACGACCCTTACCGACAGTAGGGGTTTGACCTGAAGCTATTCCCACCTCTTCCTCGGTCCCTAATCCGTTCTCCTCATCTTCTCTCCTATAAACATACAGGATGCCTTCCGCCACTTTCCGGATACGAACCCTCCGGGCGTTTGCTCGAAATGCCTCCAATGTAGGTCCTTTCCCTAGCTACCAGCAGCCAGCTCTCAGCTCTCAGGTTTCCAGCCTGTCATACGAGCTGGGCGTCAGCCATTAGAGCTTCACACTGACATTTCAAAGCCCAATGCTGTCGTCGCGCGATCTTTCTCGGCAACCGCTCGCCGCGCTGAGATCAACAAGGTCTTCCCCTCCGCCAAAGAAGCCCTCAAGGACATGAAGCCCAACACGACCCTCCTCTGCGGTGGCTTCGGTCTTTGTGGTGTCCCCGACTCACTCATCAACGAGATCCTTGAGAAGCCCGACATCACCGGCATAACCGCCGTCTCGAACAATGCCGGCACGGACGACTTTGGCCTTGGCAGGCTGCTCAAAACCAAGCAGATCCGCAAAATGATTGCTAGCTACATCGGCGAGAATAAGACCTTTGAGAAGATGTATCTCACCGGCGAGGTCGAGCTCGAGCTGACCCCCCAGGGAACTCTCGCTGAGCGATGCGCTGCTGGTGGTAAGGGTGTGCCAGCTTTCTATACCCCTGCTGCCTTTGGCACTGTCGTTCAGACTGGTGATCTTCCTCTGCGCAACAAGGCTGATGGCTCACCCGATGTGTACTCGTACCCCAAGGATGTCAAGGTCTTCAACGGCAAGTCATACCTCCTCGAGCACAGCATCGACGGCGACTATGCCTTCGTCAAGGCCTACAAGGCCGACAAGCTCGGCAACTGCCAGTTCCGTCTCGCCGCGCACAACTTTAACGGCGCCATGGGCCGCAACGCCAAGATGACTATCGTCGAGGCCGAGCACATCGTGGAGCCTGGCGAGATCCCTCCCGAGACAGTTCACCTGCCCGGCATCTACGTCAAGCGCGTCATCCAGAGCACCGAGGAGAAGTCCATCGAGAAGTACACCTGGGCCAAGGACGAGAACGACCCCGAGGCCGTCAAGGCTCTCGGCACTGGTGACACGGCGGCCAAGCGAGAGCGCATCGTGCGCCGCGCTGCCAAGGAGTTCAAGAACGGCATGTACGCCAACTTGGGTATCGGTATGCCCATGCTTGCCCCCGGCTTCGTCGGAGCCGACGTCGAAGTTCAGCTGCAGTCCGAGAACGGTATCCTCGGCCTGGGCCCCTACCCCCGGAAGGGCGAGGAGGACGCCGACCTGATCAACGCCGGCAAGGAGACTGTGACGCTCAAGCCTGGTGCTGCTGTCTTTGGCAGCGAGGAGAGCTTTGGCATGATCCGCAGCGGCCGCATCAACCTCACCATCCTGGGCGCCATGC
>JABCKW010000039.1:0-20257 GCA_014824385.1 Fusarium cyanostomum | reverse complement strand
TTATAGTAGTAATAATACTACTAGATGTTTTCTATAGAAAAACAAAATTTATTCACAGAAATAAGAAGTCCTTTAGATCAATTTGAAATAAGAGATATATTAAATTTAGAAGTTTTAGGTGGCAACTTACATTTATCTTTAACGAACATAGGATTATACTTAACAATAGGAGCTTTAATTATATTAGTTTTAAGTATAGTTTCAACTAATTATAACAAATTAGTTAGTAATAACTGATCAATAGCTCAAGAATCTTTATACGTAACTATACATAATATAGTTACAAACCAAATAAACCCTAAAAATGGTCAAATTTATTTCCCATTTATATATACTTTATTTATATTTATATTAATAAATAATTTAATAGGTATGATACCTTATAGTTTTGCTTCTACAAGCCATTTTGCACTAACATTCGCACTTAGTTTCACAATAGTATTAGGTGCAACTATATTAGGATTCCAAAAACACGGTCTAAAATTCTTTTCTTTACTAGTACCTGCTGGTTGTCCTTTAGCTCTTTTACCTTTATTAGTTACTATTGAATTTATTTCATATTTAGCTAGAAATGTTTCATTAGGGTTAAGATTAGCAGCTAACATCACTGCAGGACATATGTTATTAAGCATATTAAGTGGTTTTGTTTATAATATAATGAATTCAGGTTTTATATTCTTCATTTTAGGATTAATACCTTTATTATTTATTATAGCCTTTTCAGGTTTAGAATTAGCAATAGCATTTATTCAAGCACAAGTGTTTGTAGTGTTATCTTCTTCATATATAAAAGATGGTTTAGATTTACATTAATATTTGTGTTTCTGGTTGGCTTTAATTTTAGCTGATACAACAGCCAGCTAAAACCTAAGTTTTACTATTATGTGCTTAACGCAAACTGTGTCACATTTAAATTAGCGATAACGGATTTTTATAGCTTTAGTTTACAGAGCACAAATAAAAATTAATAGTACTAAGTGATGATATTGAGGAAAGTTATAAAAACAATAACAATTTATCCTATTATTTATTAGGTAATTAATAAAAGTTATGTGGTCTTACCCAGAAAATAATACAAAATTATTTATATAATTTATATGAAAATATAGCGAACGTCTAGCATTTTATAGAAAAGTATCTGTTTTAGTAATCTTAACAGTAAATAGCTTATAGTATTTCCTTAGTCCATGGATTAAAATATTTAGATCAAATAGTGATATAAGAATAGTTCTATATCAGAAAAAAAAATAAAAGTTGAGTTTGGTGATGGCTCTGATTGAATGCTGTCCAAGTGCTTGACACATGCTAATCGTACGTTTTAATTGTGCTTTGCATAAATTAAAAAGTGGTGTACAGGTGAGTATAATGATATTCTTCGCCGGCCTTAAAGTGGAGGTAGATCCTTCATAATTAATAAAGGAAACGTACAGTTTCTGCTTTAAGAGGATAATAAATATCTTCGAGATAGGTAGTAGTTAAGGTGATGACTTAACTAGCCTTAAACTCTCGTAGTCGAATCTGAAAGGTTGATCGACCACATTGGGTCTGAAAAAACCCCAATGCAAGTTAGTACAGCAGTGAGGAATTTTGGTCAATGGCCTAACGGCTGAACTGGCAACTTGGAGAAGTGGCAAGTCTTATAAAATGGGCTGGTGCTACCCCCATTTCTATAAGATTGTATTAGAATTGAATGAAGCTTTGTTTATATATTGATAATGACAGTATATATATCGTGTCTTGACTAATTGCGTGCCAGCAGTCGCGGTAATACGTAAGAGACTAGTGTTATTCATCTTAATTAGGTTTAAAGGGTACCCAAACGGTCAATATAGCTTCTAAAATGTTAGTACTTGACTAGAGTTTTATGTAAGAGGGCAGTACTTGAGGAGGAGAGATGAAATTCCGTGATACCAAAGGGACTCTGTAAAGGCGAAGGCAGCCCTCTATGTAAAAACTGACGTTGAAGGACGAAGGCACAGAGAACAAACAGGATTAGATACCCAAGTAGTCTTTGCAGTAAATGATGAATGCCATAGGTTAGATTAATAGTTAATGTTTATAGGTAGCTTTATGGAGCGAACTATGCATTAAAGGTTATTTGGTCTATAAATGAAAGTGTAAGCATTTCACCTCAAGAGTAATGTGGCAACGCAGGAACTGAAATCACTAGACCGTTTCTGACACCAGTAGTGAAGTATGTTGTTTAATTCGATGATCCACGAAAAACCTTACCACAATTTGAATAATTTTATTACAGGAGTTGCACGGCTGTTTCCAGTTAATGTTGTGAAACTGTGGTTTCCATGAAATTAACGTAATCCCTGGCTTTATTTTTTTTATTAACGATAAAGCATTCAGTCCTGGAAATTTGGAAAGATAAAGGGGACAAAGACAAGTCATCATGGCCTTGATATTGTGGGCTATAGACGTGCCACATATTCCTAAACAAAGAGATGCAAAAATGTGAATTTAAGCTAATCTCAAAAAATAGGATATAAATTTTAAGGATTGTAGTCTGAAATTCGACTATATGAATAAGTAATTACTAGTAATCGTGAATCACCATGTCACGGTGAATAGACCTTGGATTGGTACTAACCACTCGTCACATGCTGAAAGGAGCATGCGCAATAAGTTTGCTTTCTTAGTAACAAGTAAAAAAAACAAATAGGTTTTATATATTCTTTTATTGGGAATCTTCGTATGCGTGGCTCTAATTAGTGTTAAGTCGAAATACGGTTCGTGTAGTGGAAGTTGCACGGGATTAATTAATATTAACAATAAAAAATATATAATATACACATATTATATAAAGGAGAGTTCCTTTATTGGTAAGAAGGGTTGAGCTGTAAACTCAATAGCTATTGCTTGGAAGAGTTCGAATCTCTTGTCTCCTAAGAATTAGTAACTTAAATAGGTAAAGGACTTCCCTGTCACGGAAGTAGATGTCGGTTCGATTCTGATCTAATTCGTGTATCTTAGACAGGGAAAAGTTTCCATGGGTAGGGTAAGATATTTGCTATATATCGTGTGATGAGCACCGGGGTGTTCGACTCACCTCTTTTCCGTACCGTTATCCTTCGCCGCTTCTATAGCTCAACGGTAGAGCATAATACTGTTAATATTATGATAGATGTTCGATTCATCTTAGAGGCTTTTAATTTGTATACAAAACTGTAAAATTTATAATATATATATATATGACAAACTTAATAAGAAGTAATTTTCAAGATCATCCATTTCATTTAGTATCACCTTCTCCATGACCATTATACACAAGTATTTCTTTATTCACTGTTACAGTGAATGGTGCATTATCAATGCACTTGTTTAATAATAGTTATATAATATTTTATTTATCCTTAATCACATTAGTAGCATCTATGTCTTTTTGATTTCGAGACATAATATCAGAGGGTACATATTTAGGTAACCATACTTTAGCTGTACAAAAAGGATTAAATTTAGGTGTAATATTATTTATAGTATCAGAAGCTTTGTTTTTTGTAGCTATCTTTTGAGCATTCTTTCATAGTGCCTTAACACCTACTGTAGAATTAGGTGCTCAATGACCACCTATGGGTATAGAACCTATAAATCCATTTGAACTACCATTACTTAACACAGTAATTTTATTATCTAGTGGAGCTACTATTACTTATGCACACCATTCTTTAATAAAAGGTGAAAGAAAAGGAGCTTTATATGGTTCTATCTTTACAGTTCTATTAGCTTTAATCTTTACTTTCTTCCAGGGGGTAGAATATAGCGTTTCTTCATTTACTATTAGTGACGGTGTATTCGGAACATGTTTTTTCTTTGGTACAGGTTTCCATGGATTACACGTTATTATAGGTACAATATTTTTATCTGTGGCTTTATGAAGAATATATTCATACCATTTAACAGATCATCATCATCTTGGTTATGAAGCAGGAATATTATACTGACATTTCGTGGATGTAGTTTGACTTTTCTTATATGTATCTATGTATTATTGAGGTTCTTAATCTTTTATGTACTAGTACTAAAACTAATATTAAAAAATTAGTTCTATAAGAAAGTAGTTTTTTTATGAAAAAAGGTAAAATATTCAGTTCAAATCTGATATACTATATATCTTCTTATGAAACTCTAATAAAATTATTTACTAAATATGGTAAATTAAAGAAATAAGTGTATTCATACCTGTATCCTAATTATTAGGTAAATATTAACAATAAAATGTATTATCAACTCCTAACAATACCTGAAACCTTCTCTAATGGTTATTTAACCGGCTCTTTGGATATTATTAGTATAACTGCTTTATTGTGTGGTATATTAATAATAATAAATAAAAACCCTATAGTATCCGTAATATTTTTGATAGGGTTATTTGCAAATATATCAATATATTTAATATTATTAGGTCTTACATTTATAGGTTTATCTTATCTTATTGTTTATATAGGAGCCGTATCTATATTATTTTTATTTATATTAATGTTGATTAATATAAGAACTAGTGAACTACAAAGTAATAATAGAAATAGTATATCTTTAGGGTTATTTATAACTATACTTTCGAACTTCACTTTGTTCCAGGTATTACCTTATTATATGGCCATATTAAATAACTATAGTAATAAATTAAACACTATATTATATTACTTACCATGAAACAAATTTAGTGATATTATAAATTATATCAATAAAAATATAAATATTAAAAATGGAAATGTTATGTTTGTTTCAAGTAATAATTGAGATAATAATATGGCTGAAACAGGTCATATCTCAGCCATAGGTAACATATTATATACTAGTCATAACATGTGGTTATTCATGGCCAGTTTTATACTGTTATTAGCAATGGTAGGTGCTATTATAATTACAATAAAAACGAAGGATTAAGGAAAAAATAAATATTAAAATAGTATATAATATCATAGTGATTACAAAGGGGGAAAATTAGCTCAATGGTAGAGCAATTGTTTTACACACAATAGGTTGAAGGTTCGAATCCTTTATTTTTCAATATTATTTAGTTTAGCAGATAAAGTGCACTTTTGGTAAGAATTATATTCAAGTTTCTATTCTTCAGGAAATTAATTATAACTTAGTATATATTACTCAATTCCATGATTATTTCTATATATTAATAATGTAATGTAATGAAATGAAAAAGAATGAAAAACAATAATACACAAGAATTTAGATTTATTACTACTTTTCATTCAGTATACCTACGCTTTATTATCTAAATCAGAGAGGAATTAAAGAAAATAGGTCGAGTGGTTTAAGGCAGTTTTTTTTTTACGGATTAGGGCCGGCTTGGGTAGGCACTTCGTTTGGGACGAAAGAGCTAAGGAGTAAAAGTCATAGTAAAGCTATTTTAATTACTAATGTTATAACTAAAGAAGAAAAGATTCTATTAAAAAAACAGCTAATAATTTTAATATTTATAGTACTAAAATACTAAATTATATTAATAAAAATAAGGTTATGTTTTATATGTATCTTATTACTTTAAAAGGATAAATTTGTATAGATTGTCAACATTATAAATTTATATGTATAAATAAGATTCCTTAACTTAAACGGTAGAGTGCATTTTTGATAAGAATGATATCAGCGTTCGATTCGCTGAGGAATTAAAGAGAATTGGCCGAGTGGTTTAAGGCGGTAAGCTTGAGTCTTATTAGGTTATATAATTCTAGCCACATCCGTTCAAATCGGATATTCTCTGAAGAGTGTAGTTTAATTGGCAAAATAGGAAGCTTCAACCTTCAAATTCTTGGTTCAAGTCCAAGTACTCTTGTTTTTTTTTACGGATTAGGGCCGGCTTGGGTAGGCACTTCGTTTGGGACGAAGACTAGTTATGTTCGAATCATGATAATCCGATTAATTTTAGAAGTAGTAGAGATAAAAAGATACATAATTTAAGTTAGATAATTCTAATTTAAATTTAAACTAAGAGCTTTATAATAATAATAAAGCTCTAAAATTTTGATATATAAATTATAAATGTAATTTGTAAATTTTAATTTACAGATTATATAAGTATGGAAAGAAATTATTGTAGAATTTAAGCTATATATTAAAGAGAATTATTTATATAAATAGGTAAAATACCTATAATTATATTAACTCTAAGAGAAATCTAATAATAAACGAAGTGAATTGAAATATCTTAGTAACTTTAGGAAAAGAAATCAAAAGAGATTCTATGATTAGCGTGAGCTAAAATAGACTAGCCTAGAAAGTAAAATGGTAGATAAACTGTTTAAATTCAATGGGGAACCTTCCTCAAAGGCTAAATATAATATATAAGCGATAGTGAAAAGTACCGTGAGGGAACTAAAAAAAAAACAGTAATTTTATAAGCAGTTCGGAAAAATAAAAAAGTTAGAACGTACCTTTTGCATAATGGGTCACCAAGTTAACATTAGATGCGAGATTATACGTAGTTAAACCGAGCGTTAAAATAACGGAAAGTGTCTAAAGTTAGACCCGAAGCCTGGTGATTTTACTATAATCAGGATTATAAAAGTCCGAACGGAATATTGTAGCATAAATATCCGAAGAATTATGGTAGGTGTAGTGAAAGACAATACTGACCAGGATAGCTGGTTTTCTGCGAAACCTATAATAGTAGGCAATTTAAGTATAATATCTTAGCAGGTACAGAATTTAATCTCAGACAAGACATATAAAATGTTTTATTTTGTACAAATTGGGGGATCATGAAGATTTTATCAGTGAGTATGTAGACTCGGAATGGCAAAGATATATCTTAAATCATCAGACATAGAATGATAAGGTTGTATGTCAAAAGGGAAACAGCCCAGAACAAGAGTTAAGGTTCCTAAATTATTAGTTGAGTGAAATTAAGAAGGTTTTTATTAAAGTCGACAAGGAGATAGGCTTAGAAGCAGCCATAATTTTATGACCTCGTAACAGAGCGCTTGTTAAATTTTAAAAGCATCGAAAATTTATCGGATCTAAACAATATACCGAAACCTTGTCCATACTTTTTTATAATTAAAACAATAATTATAATTAAATGGGGTAGCAGAACGTTGAGCTAAATTATGATTTTTATTTTTTAAATGAAATTATAATAATTTAACTCAAGTGATAATGGTGACATGAGTAACTAAAAGAAAATTTTCCGCCTAAAGCTTATGGATGTAATTAAGTAACGGCCTCTAAGTTTATATTATCTAAAGATTTAAACGATGAGATAATCTTTTTTACTAAGGACGACATTTTAAGTGAAAAATGTACTGGAAAAATAGTAATATATTTATTTATAATAAATGAAAAGTAACCGTACCTAGAATCTGAAACAAGTAAGCTAGTAGAGAATACGAAGGCGTAAATGAGCTAACAATCATAAAGGAACTCGGCAAATTGACTACCGTAACTTCGGGATAAGGAGAGCTCATTATTCTTGATTAATATCAGGTAAAGAGGAAGAAGCATGAAATAGTGTTGTACGACTGTTTAATTAAAACACAGCACTTTGCTGAAAGATTAAAAATCTAAGTATAGAGTGTGATGTCTGCCCGGTGCCGGCTGGTTAACAGATATAATTAAATATACTAATATTTGATGTTGACGGAAACCCCGGTTAAAGGCGGCCTTAACGTGAGGGTCCTAAGGTAGCGAAATGCCTTGGCCGTTAAATGCGGTCTTGCATGAATGATGTAACGATACAACAGCTGTCTCTATGATTGACTCAGTGAAATTGGAATAGCTGTGCAGATACAGTTTACCTCTAGTTAGACGAGAAGACCCTATGCAGCTTTACTGTCACTAATTATAGAGTATGATAAACAATTTTCAGATTATAAGGTAATTGACAATATGACAATGAGAATCCTTTATTTTTTTTTCATATGAATGAATAGGTTTAGGATTATGAGTTGGGAACAACGCATAATAGTAAATCAACCTAATTCAGCTTATTTTCATTTCACGCACGTGAAATAGATAAGTACCCTTTGGTAAGGAACTATCGCTAGGGGACAGTTTATGTGGGGCACAGACCCTGTAAAGAGTAAACAGGAGTGTCTAATAATTTATAATTATTTTGTTTGCGATTTAAGGTAGTTTAACTATTTTTAATCATATAAAATTATTTATATATACATTCTTATGAAGTTTGTATATATATTTAAAAAAAGGTAGGATTTTCACTATATAGAAATTAGAGATAATAAAAATATTAAGAAATTGTAACTAATCAATTCTAATGTTTTTTAACTATTATTAATAATAGTTATGTTTTAATTATCTAAAAAGCTCAACGGCTAAATCTTGCCTTACTGTTTGATTATCAACAAATCTTACAGTTGCGTAAGCAGGGCATAGGATCACAAGATGCAACAAGGAAAGATCTTGGATTATTGGAAAAGCTACGCTAGGGATGTTTGTCCTTTAATATTTTATTTTACATAGGATAATTAATAATATATTGGGTTAATTTCAAAAATTACTTATTAAGTAAATTTGAAGCGAAATTTATCTTAGCATAAATTATAAGATAAAGACGTTCAACGACTATAAGGTGAGTTATATGCAATAAACAATAATCCTTTTTTACACCCAACATTATTCATTATATATATATTTAAGAAAAATAAAAGAAACAATGAATATTTAAAAATAATAAAATGAATAATAATAATATAAAGATGAAAATTTATAACCATAATTTAAAACAAAGTTCTAAAACAATACTTTTAAAGAAGAAATTAGGTGATATAGGAATAACAAAATATTTACCTTCATTTACTAAAGAATGGAAAAATACTATATATTCATATAATAAAAATACATTAAAAAATATACCTGTAAATGATTTAAATATAAATAAAATAGTAAAAGGTTATTTTAATTTATATTTTAAAGATCATAAATACACAGGGTCTAAATTTATATTACTAAAAAGAAGACGTAATTTATTAAGAAGAATACATGTAAGTAATGCAGAAATTAAACATACTAATAATAAAGCCATAATTACTTTATATACTATAAATAGAGAAAAAAATGTATTAAAAAAAAAATATTTAAAAATAAATAAAAAAATAAGTAAAAGATTAATAGCAAAACGTTATTTTTTATTATATAAAGAAAATATACATAAAATTTATAAAATCTTAGGGAAATATAAAGATCAATATATTTTTATTAATGATATAATAAGAAAAACAAAATTTATAAAATATAAATTACAATATTTAAATAAATTTATAAAACTAAAAGATCTTTATTTAAAAAAAGTTTGAGGTATTATTCTTAATAAATATGCGATAAAGTATCTAAAATTCTTAAGAAAATATGATTTATTGTATTCTCTTAATCAATATAAATTTAATAGATTAGTATTTTTACCTATATTAAGTAATATATTGAATAAAATTATAGGAAAAAAAATAGAATATAATATAATTAATTTAAAATCTGTTGCATATCATACAGATCTTTTTACTAATGCTTTAGCATTAAAATTAAAAAAAAGAAGAATAAATTATATAAACTCTATGTTTAGTATTTTAAACAGAGCATATTTACCTAATATTAATACCATTAAAGAAAGATCTATAATAAAAGGTGATCAAAAAATGGACCAATTTCAAGGTAAATTTAAAGATTTAAAAATAATATCTAATATGAATAATAATCTATCTAAACTCTTAGATAATGCATATCCTTCAAATATTAAAATAAATAATGCTGTACCTGTAGCAACAGCAAGAGCTGTGCAGGCTAAAGCGGCTAATTTTGAAAATATTCACGATATAATTTATAAATCTATTGGATATAAAAATATGGGAGGTATAAGATTAGAAGTTAAAGGTAGATTAACCAAACGTTATAGAGCGGATAGATCTATCTTTTCATTAAAATGAAAAGGAGGATTAAAAAATATAGATTCTTCTTTTAGAGGTTTAAGTTCAGTTTTATTTAGAGGTAATTCTAAATCAAATGTAACTTATTCAATAGCTAAATCAAAACGTCGTATTGGAGCCTTTGCAGTAAAAGGTTGAATAGGTGGAAAATAAATATTTAAAAGTGACTACTAAAATATATATATAATAATAATGAAGACATAGTCTGAACCGTTTTGAAAAAAATGGAAATATGAGTGCACAACGTCGCTTTTATGATAACACATAGAACAGGCTAATTTGCGCAAGAGTGTACAAAATGAGTGCGCGGTTTGGCACCTCGATGTCGGCTTAACTTATCCTCATGGATGCAGGAACTATGTAGGGTGCGACTGTTCGTCGATTAAAAAGTTACATGAGCTGGGTTAAATACGTCGTGAGACAGTATGGTTTCTATCTTCTAGGGGGAATTAGAATATAATAAGAACTAACTTTTGTACGAAAGGAACAAGAAGAATTTAATTTGTAAAAGGATTAAATAATAGTTACTAACCTATGGTTTACCTGTTGTCTATGTGCCCAAATATTAAATATATAGAATTTTCAATAAACTAAAAAGATGAGGAAATTTTATATATCTGTATTTTTATACATAGGGATGTTTCTTTCACTAAGATAAATATATAGCATAGGCACGGCAGGAAAGCTAAGTTGGTTAAGGATAAGTGCTGAAAGCATATAGGCACGAAGCTTATCTTAAGATATTTCTTAAATATACGTAAAATATTATTACGAAGAAATAATATAGGCTTTATCCGTACGAATCTGGAGATTTTTAAGAATAAAGTACTAATTTTATAAATAACTATTTATACATATATCTAAAATTAATTCGCCCGATTAGCATAAAAGTAATGCAATTGTTTTGTAATCAATAGAAGTAAGTGCGATACTTGCATTGGGCTTACTATTTTTTTTAGGATTAGTAGTCAAGTGGTAAGACATAGCTCTTTCAATGCTACCATCGTAGGTTCGAATCCTATCTAGTCTAAAGCGGATTGGTGTAAAAGAAAACACATTTGGCTCATGTCCAGAAAATAGAGGTGCAAGTCCTTTGTCCGCGTAGGGCTATAACTTAATAGGTAAAGTATACTGCTCATAACAGTAATTATGAGTGTTCAAGTCACTTTAGCCCTAAATCTGAGTGCTGGAATCGGTAGACAGTGAAAACTTAAGCTTTTCTGAGTTATACTCGTGGGTGTTCAAATCACTCCTCAGATATATTACAAGCGGTTATAGGTTAATGGTAGACTTGTCGATTTCCACTCGATTTGTGTCAGTTCAAGTCTGACTAACCGTATATTATATAATGGATACTTAATCCATTTTTTGGGGATTTTAAGTTAAACCTCTTAAGAATTTGTCTTAGAACAATCGATCGAACTCTTCGTTCTATTTAGATCAAATAGTGATATAACGATAAAAATTTAAGGTTCAGATAAATTGACGATATAAGAATGACTAAACAGCAATAACAAATATTCTACCGGATATATTTAAAATGATCAGATTATAATTATCTATTATAAATAGAAATGGAGTGACCGTTAACTCGAATAAATATTATTAAGATATAAGTATGTAATTTAAAATAAATGGATGTTAGATATGATAATAATTACTTACTAATTCTAGACTTTTTGTTATATAGGATAAGGCGCAATATAAATATATGAATGGTTTCCGCGGTATAAATATTCAGTTCAATTCTGAAAAACTGTATATTTATATTTATAAACGCTATCCTTATTTTAACCGTAAAACGCTAAAATAACGGGATAATAGTATCTTCATGTATGTAAATACATCTGGAGTGTACTATTTATGTTCAATATTGAACATAAGCCTTCAGTGTTATGCTGCTTTCAAATTGAATAAAGCATAGCACTTTTTACCCTAGAATTAGGTACTTATATTATAAAAAATAATGAAATTAAAATTTATTAATCTAATCATGCCCAGAAAATACAATTTTAGGATACCGAGCTTGATCTCGGATTTTAGATTGTATCAATTTCTGGGCGTCATATTTATACACAGCGTCATACCTATTCACATAGATATTGATTATTATGTTACTATATTGCATAGGATATTTATAGATATGGGGTTACTAGAATATAAACTCATTGGTAATAATGTAATAATATTATTATCTAGCTATCGATTTATTTTCGGATTTAAAACTTATATATTAATAGTTTTATTAGGGTTAATGGTTACTCCATTTCTATTTATAATAGATAATTATATTTTCATTATTTTAAGTTTATTGAGTGTAATATTTGTTAAAGCTTTTATCCTTAATTTTTATGAAAAACATTTTAAATGGTTTGGTAAATCTAAAAAAAAGTTCCATCTTAAGGTATTTATACAAAACATCTTAAATAATATGGAAAAAATTATAAAATCTTTTATAAAATTATGGATAATTTCTATTATATTAATTATTACTCTTAGAGCTTTCATAGCTACTATGTTATTAAATGAAATAGATAATAGTTTTATCCTTATTATATTAATAGTTATCCTTCCTTTTCCAATATTTTTGTATTTATTGAATTTTATTGTAAAATATATCAAGAAAGAGAAAATAAATCCTAAAGATTATTCTTTATTTAATGATTTTGTAGTAGAAAGAGTAAATTTATATAGAATTATATACTTAATTTCTATAAATTATATCATCAGATACTACTATTATACTTATTTATACATCATAATCACGGGGTCTATTTTTGCATTTATAATATTGTTAATACTTTTTAAATTATACGGTAAACCTACTACTGTATCAGTTAATAATAAGGCATTACCCTTAAAATCCGCATTCAATGTAACAATGGCACATGTATCCGCATTTATAGCAATAAGTCCTATTTTACAAGAATCATGTAATAAAGGATTTATGGAATATTATAATAATACAGGGGCTAGTAAATATTTCGATTGAAAAAAAATTATTTGAAAAAATCCAGGTGTATTGCAGAAAAATTCGACTGTTTCTATTATAGAAAATACCAAAATCGAAAAATTATATGTTAATGATCCTTCACGTGAACATATTTTGAAAGAATCTAAATCAAAACTGGAAAATTCTCCCATTATTAATATGGCTCGTAGACTTAAAAGTAATGAGGCTACTTTAAGATCACCTGGTAATTGAAGAATAAGACCGTGAAGTTTCTTTAGTAACCCTAGATTTTACGGTTCAGTTTCTCTTGTTTTAGATGGAAGATTCTTAATTGTTAATATAATTAGACATGACTCTCCTGGTTGTGTATTTATACCTTCTTACTATTTGCCAGATAAAAATCCAAAGAGTAAAATAAAAATTAGAGAAGTTGTTGATCTATTAGAGTATAAATATAATATAGTTATGCCTAAAAAACCTAATAGATATAATGGTTTAATAATCTTTACTCAGGCTGAATCTATAAATAATCAGGGTTTATTTAAAGTTTGAAGACCTTCAATAAATTATACTGAACCTGTAGTAAACACAGTAAATAGTTATTTCCATATTGAGGAAAAAAATATGAATAGGCTTGATGAATTTTATGGTTGTATAGAAGCTGCCGAGAATATTAAAACCAGGGCTAGAAATCATACTAGAGATTTTTCAAAGTTAATTAAAATTCATCCCCATGCAACACTTGACTTGAAAGGTGCAACCGGAATTGCAATTAATGAGTACCAGGCAGATAAATGTTTTAAACAAGTAGTAGATTTTTATATCACTAAAGGTAAAGAGGCTAATCCTAGTAACTTTCTTCTTATCAAAGAAACTAAGGATCGCTTAGAAACTACTCCTTTTTCTAAAATAGTCGAGGAAGCCAAAAAGAAGGTACGAAAATCTATCTTAAGTGATAAAATAAAAGGATTTACTATCAATACCAGTATTGATGATCTAGCTACTCTGGTGGGAAACCAAATTGAAAGATCTAAAAGTAATACTGAATATCATGACAACCGTCACTATCCATTACTAATTCGTCGTGATTATCCTATAAATAGTCTATTATTAACAAGAGATCATAAATATATGGTTTATTTTAGCTTATATAAAAAGGGGATTTTAGAAGGTTTTAAAAAAAAGGAGCAAACCTTAGGTAAATTAAATTCTACATTTGTATTACCATTAGAAGATTCTAGATTAGAACTAATAAAACAAATGTCCACTAAATTCAGTTCTAGTCAATATACTAATCTAAAGAATGAAAATATTTATGGTGTTTCTATTAATAGACTTACATTTGAATTTTTTGAAGTCAAACCCAATAGTGATATATGGGGAGTCTTCGAAGATAAAGTATTCAAGTACGGAGAGGATGTTATACCTAATTGTGAAATTTATAGTATTATAGATATTAAGAATAATAGTGTAAAATTGCCTGCTCTTTTAAATGATGGCCCGAGTTATTTTACTATACCTAAACATGATTATAATTTGTTTGCTAATCAGGATGAAGATACTATTAGAAGATTTATGGATTTTATCTATAGTAAGGAAGATGGACCTTTAATTTATCAATCAGATAAAAGTAATTTAACTGTGACTAATAAAAATATGCACGACTTGACTGACAAATTAAAAGACAAAATTATCGTGAAGAAAGAAGTTCGTTTTCATCCAAAGGCCATAGATTATAAGAACAAAGAGGCTAAAGGAATTCATCTGGTTAGAGAATTCATCGAGATGTTAAACAAAAAGGCGGTGCGGTTAGCGATAGCCAAATATAGAACTGCACAAAAAAAAGCAGCTTTTGAAGAAGCAGAGCAAGGTATAACTTCAAAACCAAAAAGAGGTAGATTACCTAAGGGTAATACTAGTATTGATCAGCCCGATTTTTACTATGACTATCCTAATTATAACCATGAGCCTAAATTAGGCGAGATAAGAGAAACAGAGTATAAGAATCTATTTGACAAACCAGAGAAAGCACCTAGTATTCTCTACTGAAGATATGATGAGGTATGGTTAGGAGACCCAGAAGTTTCTAATCGTCACATTGTAGCCGGTAGAGGGCGTATGATTTATAGAGACAATCTATTTTATAAAGATAATGTAATTTCTAAAGGTATAGATGTAGTGGAGGCTAAAGGGAATAAAGTATCTAAAGGCAATAAAGTTTCTAAAAGTAGAAATGTAGTGGAGGCTGAAGGCAATAAAGTATCTAAAGGCAATAAAGTTTCTAAGGGTAAAAAAGTTTCTAAAACTATGCTTGTTAGATCTTCTAAGGGTAAAGAAGTAGCAACTAAGTCTCCTGAACCTAATTATAGTAATAGTAACAATTGAATTTATATACCATACGCTGGACCTTCTAGAATTGCTGAATCTCTAAATAGTCGGAATTATATTTATATACCTCCTAGTGTTGCTGAATCTTTAAATAGTCGCAGTGATATTTATATACCACCATATGATGAACCTTCTAGTATTGCTGAATCTCTAAATAATGATAATGGTATTGATATACCATACGCTGAACATCGTATAATATTAGCTGAACCTTCTGGGCTTGCTGAACCTAGCAATAGTCGTAATGAAATTCCGAATAATTCTGAAGATAATAGATATATATTACCAAAGCGTTATAGTCCTTCACGTTCTTTACGACGTTCTATTGCTTCTAAGGGTTCAGTACCTACAGTACGTTATACTACACCATTACCTGTTGTACATGAGAATTCTGAACTAGTTATGGCTAATAATACTTCTTCAGGAGCTGTTGGTGTTGATATTACTACGACTGCTCCAAGCAGTACTAATACACCTGTACCATCAAATAATACTGATGTTAATATGGCTGATAATATAGAAGTAGCAGAAGATAATAATATTAGCATTGACATGGACGGGGGTTATTTAGATTTACCTGCTAATGATGATGATAGTGACGATGATATTTATACAGACGATAGAGTACCTAAAGTCCCGTCTCCGGCGGTAACAACTATGCCTTCTGAATCTAATACTAGCCATAGTCACAATGAAATTTCTACAGCTGATAGAGTAACTAAAGCTCCGCCTGTTATACTAACTGTATCTTCTGATTCTAGTTCTAGCGATAGTGATAGTGACAGTGACAAGGATATTTCTAAAGATAATATATATGTATACCCGCGTAAACGTTCTTCATCGCCTTCTGCTTTACAAGCTCTCGATAATATACCTCGATTCTCGGATAGATCTGGATTGGTTATTCCTCCTAATACTTCTCTAATATCAGAAGGTGATACTACTTCTTTAATAGCTGTAGATATTAATACTATTTTAGTGTCTAAACGGGAGGATGTTTTTTTACTTGGGGTAAGAAGTAATGCTTATTTCGTCTCTGTACCTAATTATGCTGATTTAATAACTTTACCAGGAGATTCCATTTTACCAGTACATAATGATTCTGGTTATGCCCATATGGCTTTTGTTCCTCCAGGTAGAGATAGTATAGAAATAGACGAAGATAATTTTGGTATGTATTATACAGAAATATTACAAAATTTTCGTGGTTTAAATAACCGAGTAGCCATTTTTCATAGTTATATTCGTGATGAAACTTTAGGACAAGAAAAGAATATTATTGGTAATGAGGAGTCTAGAAGAAAACCAGAAGTTACTAAGAGTATTCGGTCAGTTCGATATATGAACAGAGATGAATGATTAAGTAAGATGCGTGCTAGAAATAGAGATGAATGGGATAGACCTCTAGAAAAACCTACAGGGGAAGATAATTCAGCTGGTAAAGACGATAATCTCGAAAATGGACCCCAAGACAGAATGGATATTGAAGAGACTTCTCTAGGATTAGCAGAAAATCCTCCGCTACCGGAAGAAACCCCAGATGCTAGTAATCAAATAATGTCTGAGGTATTCCCAGTATTTGGTCCTAATAAAGATTACAAAGATGAGACTCATCCCGTTATAATGATGGGGGAACCCCTAGAGCCTTGTACACGTGAGGAGGAAGCTGCAGGAAGAGATGTTGATCTGACTTCTATAGTCCCTTGACTAGAAGCTAATAAAGATAAAGATATACTGACTCATATAGCCCGCGGATTAGAAGCTAATAAAGCTAAAGCAATAAATAAAGCTGCTATAGAAAGAGAAACTGCTCTAGAAACAAATTCTGATAGAGCGAGAGATAAATCGCCTGAAGGAGATGTGAATATGATAAGAGAAGAAAACCATGAAGGAGAAGATGTAGATATGATAAGAGAAGAAACGACAGCATTAGAAGTTGCCTCTGTAGGAGAAACAACAGAAATGGATAATGTAATAGCAGAAATAGTAGATACAGCAGTTGCTTCTATAATAAATCCATCAGAAGGAAATTATAATGATACAAATATCAGTCCAAGAGAAGAAGATAATGTAACGAATATTAAGTTATCAGAGGAAAACGATAGAATAAATGTTAATTCTTCGGTTGATCCATTAGAAAATTATAATGTCAATATCAATCCATTTTTGGATGAGGATGTAGAAAATGAACCCCAAGGTCCGGATTCATTCTTGGAATTTGATCCTTGTGGATATGATACTGAATTTTATGGTTATGAATATGCGGACAGCATGGGAATACGTCGTCATGATGAAACAGTAAGAATAGAGTTAGATTACATAACTAGAGATCTAGCTGAAGTTCCGTCAGCTCCTTTAGAGACAGATATTGGTATGTGGCCAGATGAAAATATAGAAGGAGATGTGAATTTTTCCGAAAGTAATCAGAATTAACCTGTTGCAGGTGCTATTTAAGAAGTAGTAATAATAAATAATGTATAGGTATCAATACATGAACCTTCTGTTAATTCTCCTGGTTTTACATTCAGTCTGTAGGCTTCTGAGGAAGAAAGGCGCGAGCTCTTCATTAGCCCCCTCTGTTAATTCTCCTGACAATAATCGGAATGTTTTAGAACAATAAGTAATAGAACTAAAGATGAGTGGTCATAAGGGATGAATTTACATTTGAGATTCATCAATGAGATAATAAATATAATAGGTTTAAAATATTATATAGATAAAACATACCTAATTAAATTAAATTTAATTAAGGTAAGGGGATATAATTTATTTGGTAGAATGCCGACGTTGCATGTTGGATGGCTCGGTTCGAATCCGAGTATCTCCATATAAGCTCGTGAAGCTCAATTGGTAGAGCAGAACGTTGAAGTTGTTTTGGTTGTAAGTTCGAATCTTACCTCGGGCATACCTTATAATAGCACTAAAAGCCTATATATAAATAAAATTTAATTTAAATACAATTATAGTGAAATTAAGGGACTTTAGTATAATGGTGAATGCATATGACTTTTAATCATTAAAATGTAGGTTCGAATCCTGCAAGTCCTAAGGTAATATATGCTAAGGAAGCTAATTTTGATTTATAGTTAAATCATCTCTATTTATTCCTGTTGGTTAATAATAAGGTTAGATATTAGAATGCATATTATCTTTTAACGGTTAAAGCCTAGAAAACATAGGGACCCAATTAAAAGGTAGGATGAGTATCGAGTGGGCGTTATTTACCATATATACGGGGCGCGCGTATGTATTGTGTGACACCGAAACATTTTTTTAGGCCTAAAAAGTGTTTGCGACGATACCAACTCAAAATATAGACAAAAATAAAGAAATCCGAGGAGGTTAGGTTATTGTAGTATGTAGTATGGGCAGAGGAGGTAATTACTCATACAACTAATCTTCTTAATTTTGGCTAGAAATGGGTTAATCTGAACCTGGATGTATTAATTAAAGCTAAAATTTTAGTTAACTATAAATCAATTTAAGTGGAGGCATAATATTACCAATAAATAGTTTTTCTAGTTATTGCTAACAGGTAAAGGATAATAGGCTAAAAATAGATGTAGTATCTATTAATATTAAATGAGGGTTCGAATCCTGAAAATCCTAGATAATAATTTTTAACCTTGACGCATATTGTTTACTAATTAAGGCTATATAATAAAGTTATGAGTTTAACAATATTAATATAAATTTAATAGGTGTGTAACATGTTACACGTTACATGTTAGACAGGAATTGATATACAAAACATTATATAAATGATAATTTACCTTAATGGAGATCATTTATATAAAGAAAGACAGGTATGAGTTTACCAGGAATGGTAGACTTTGTCGTTTGTTTATTAATAACGGGCCTGTCGGAATTGGTAGACGAAGCAGATTTAGGTTCTGCGGATACTAGTATCATAGAGGTTCAAGTCCTCTGGCCCGTAATTGTATAGATTGTTAAAGATGATTTCTATATATTTAATTACAATATCTTATCTCGAATTGACTAATGGGTAGGTCATAAATTTTTGGTATTTATTTGTGGGTGTTCGAATCACTCTTCGAGAATGGGCGACTAGGGGCTAAATTTTTGTGTTTAGAACTGGTAATTCGAGCCCCAATATAAAAAGGTATAAGATAGATGTAGTTCAAGGTTAGAACGATTAATTGGTTCTTGGATCCTACGTGTTTACTACTATTACCTATTAATATAAAATTTAGAGAAAGATTGTCTCTTTATATTTTAATTTACACTTAATATGAATAACATAATTAGAAATAAAATGGCTATTGAGCCTTATTTTAATAGCTATACAAATGAGAATATAAATAAAATACCAGTTGTATTTTATTCTAACGCAGAAGAATATAAATATGTAATTTATGAAAGTAACAGAAAAAAATCAGGCATATATTGTTGAAAAAATAAAATTACTAATAAAATATACGTAGGTAGTAGTTTAAATTTAACTAGAAGATTAAATGAATATTTTAGACCTAGATATTTAAAAAAAGAACTCTTAACTAAGAATAGTAAAATTTACGGTTCATTGTTAAAATATGGTTATTCTAATTTTAGTTTAGACATTCTTGAATATTGTAAACCTGATTTATTAATAACCAGAGAACAATACTATATAGATTTATTGAAACCTGAATATAATATATGTAAAATAGCAGGTTCACGTTTAGGTTGTAAACATTCAGCAGAAACTCTATTAAAATTAAAAAATCGTAAACTTAATCCTGAAGCTATAATGAATCTTAAAAAAGCTAAATCTGGAAAAGCTCCTTCTTTAAGAAAAATTAATCATTTATTGGCAACCGGTCATAAAACAATTTTGATTAATAAAAAGGATAATAGTATTAAACAATATCCTTCTATCCATAGTGCAGCAAAAGATATAAATGCTATTCATGGAAGTTTAATATATTGTATGGAAAATAATTTATTATTTAAAAATACATATATAATTATAAAACTGATAAAGATAAAATATTAATAACTATAATATATT
>JABCKW010000038.1:0-28762 GCA_014824385.1 Fusarium cyanostomum | reverse complement strand
AAATCTCTTAATCTCTTATATGCTTAATAACCTGATAGGGCGCATAACGTAATAGACTGCGAGCGAGAAGACAATGGGGGACATCCCAGACTGTTGAAATAGCTACTTGTTGCCAGCACTGGTCCCAGCTCGCAATTACCCAAGCAAGTGTAAGGTTTCAGGTGAAAATAGCAGAAAACGTCTTGTAACTTAATCCCTTACCTTAATCATTCTATGTAGCTACCTTGTAACGAGAGGAGTACGAGATACCCTCGAGGTTCTCTTAAGCGGCTCAAAGCTAGGTAAAATTGGATTGAGCAGTAGCTCAAGGGCTTCTCCTCTTTATTGAGTTATCATTTCTGATATTATGCAGGAGTGTTGTCATTCACAATGTGCAATGTGATCAGGATTTGCAGGCAGTCATCGGACCCCGTCACTCGTGCAGCCTGGGCGTTTGAAAGCTGAATATGCAGCCAGCCTCCAAAGATAGACATCCAATGAAGGGGACAAGCTGGAAGTATCCCGCTCGTTGCTCCTGAACACAGCAGGCACTGGGTCGTACAATCCTGATGAGGTGGGAGTACGAACGCAACCCCCTCCCCTCTCAGTTCAATACGCAGTGAAAAGTGCCTCTCAATCTATCAACACTCTGCCTCTCGAGGGTCAAGACACTCGCAGAACCTTGAGAGATTTACTAGCAAGCGAGTATCTATTGTACGTGTTGGTTGCTGGGCGATACAGGCGCTTTACAAGCAAAGAAGGCTGGCCTCAATCCGCATTGATGTGACTTGGCTTAAAAGCTCTTCTCTTGTTGGCTGGCATGATGAGTGGCTTATTGCCACCTTTCCGAAGCGCCCACGATACGTAGTACAATGCATTTGTAAGGACCGAGAGTAATCAGAAATATGTTCTCCTCGCTGTCAACTCTTGGACCAGAGGAACTTCCACCTCCATATTTGCGACCGTGAAGAATAACGACTCTGGCTATTGACGACTGGCTGTTTTTCTTTCAAATACCAAGTTGTGGCACATAATTTGGTGTCTGATATCAATGGTTGTATCCCTCTACGCCAGAGCATACATAACTAGGTACCATACTAAGCCCTGGATGAAGATTAATCGTTAAACTGCCTACAGTATCCATGGACTGTTCACCTGAGAGGCTTTAAGACCTCATTAATGGGAATAAGGTTTTGTTTGACGCTGATGTCGCTGGCCCAGGAGTAACGTCATATATCCCCAACCCACAACGTTCACTTAGCCTGACGAGCGATAGGCCCTAGCTGCTTTCATTGCTACATCTTTTACTGCACTGATCACCCTGATTGTCGCATTTGCGACATTTTCTGTCCCTCCCAGACTTCTCAACACCGCAGATGCTGTTCTGTCCAAAGCTATTCGGAATCTTTTCGGCATCGTCAGCAGCAGGCTGCCATGGAAACTCAACCAAACCGAAGGCATCGAGGGGCGACAGGAGCGTATCGATGCATTCATGGCTTTCATGATTTCATTCAGCGACCAGATCATGGTTTCAGAAGCTGCCATCCTCATCGCTGGATTCATCGGCCACGAAGAAATCACCATCTACTCGGTTAACATTATCATAGCCCTAGGATGTCTCGCGTCCACAGTGCACCTTGGAACTTTCCCATTCTTCATCGAGCGTCTCAAGAAGCGCCGAACAGCGAAGCTAACAAGAGTTATCATAATGATTGCAGGATCAGGAATGTTGATCTTTCTGCTTATCGTCCAACTCTCCAGCATTTGGGATGCTTCAAAGCACGTTTTCTTCACGTGCAGCCTACATGACTATCGCATCGATGTTGGGAACGTCTCGGGTGTTATTGAAGTTATCGAGTCAATTCTGGTCCCAGTAACCATTTTATGTGGTACTATCGAGATCATTCGGCTTCTTTACCAATCAAAACCGCTGCAAGGTGCTTACCAACCTCACCAAGCTCCCGGCGAGCAGAGGATTTCTCGATCAGAAGGGAGCGGCTTTTGCAATGCCCCCAGACACAGAATTCCTCCCAATGGAGATATCGAGCTCGAGCAGCTGGAACAGCGTACACGCCAAGCGATAGAACCTGCGGAGGACCCGCCGCGCATTAGAAGCCCACACCAGAACTACGAAAGCCATGACGACGTCAATAACCTGGAATCCATGCGACTAGTCTATCATGACGATGGACTAGAGCAAAGAGCTGTATCCTATGAGAGTGGAAGTCGGAAACTAAAAGAATCTCTCCATGTCAACGTATCAAATTCTTGTTCATGGGTCGCTCTAAGAGTACTCGTCCATCAAATCGAAACCAACTCCTCAACAAGTGGCTACAGATTAAAACTACATCCCTCCTGGCATCGAAACAGACATCGAACCTTCGGCTCAGCCTCAAAATCTGTTTCATTGCTGAATCGTGGGCCTTTCACCAGTGCCAGGGTTCCTTTGTGTGGAGGGTCCTCTGGCTCTGGTCTGGCAACGTGTATGGAACAGCCACTGTATTTACCGCTCGGGTGAATACGACAGGCATGTCAGGAGACCGAGATAAAATGGGATTTGGCCAGGTCGTACCATTGGCCTTGCTTGTCTTGCCTCTGTTTGCCGCTATGCAAAGTAATGCTGGTGTGTATTTTTCCCTTCCCAACCTACTTTGGACAGTCCCATTGACCATATGCTCAGACTACAAGGAGAGGGTCAAATCTTTCAACAAAAGTCGAAAAGAGACGCGAAATCGCGCTGAACACACAGGGCGACCTGATAATGTGCCCTTACAAGTACCATATTTGAACACTATTATGAGGATATTTCTGAAGACCCCAGAGATGCCTCCGCAGCAGCTCGTTGAAGGGCACCTTCACCAGCTAGAAATGATTGCTACAGAGGCTGGCCATCCTTACCTTATTGACTGGGCAAGAGGAAGAAACTTAGAAAGTTCCTTCAACCTGCAGTCGCCTGTCACTATTTACACGGTATTCATGTTTTTTGTCACGACACTGCTTGGCTTGTCTATGGGCGTTAATAGCTATTATGAGCTCAAACTGGTGCTTTTCTTAATAGTGGGCCTCATCTATCTTCGCAAAACTGTTGGTTTGGTTGCAATACGCAGATACACCACGTCAAAATCAAGCCCTCTGGACGATGAAATCGAAGAAGAGCCGCCACAGGCGGGAAATCAAGCCGAGAGAATGATGGCGGCTAACGCAGCTGGAGACATGGAGCAGGGCCCAAATGGAGGCGAAGGGGAACAGCAGGGTGGAGGTTAGAAAGGGGTGCGGATTGAAATACTCGCCAGCCTTGCCCATCTGAAGAGGTTGGAGGCGATGTCGGGAGAAGACGCGATTCGTAGTGTGTCAAAGTTATGCTCTGCTCTTAGAAAGAATGATTGCTCACTATTCTCCAAGTCATAATTGATATGAACATGCCAACCAAACTTTCCAACTCCTGTAGTTCCCTTCAAGAGTTGCCATTTGAAGAAAGGCACGCCGCAGTACAAACTCCGGTTCCAGTTTCTATGCATCTCTACTTACCAAAGCATTCCTTTGCTGGCACTGAATCAAGCCTGGCTCGGCTCGGCTTTCTCCAACTGTTCGACCCAGGAACTCTGGCGCGGCTACCGACTGACCGTAGAATAATAGACAGAGCCAAAATAAATTCGTGACTCATGACTATTCAAGTCCGAAGCCCGGCTAGTTGTCTTAAGTCAGTTGAAGTATTCCAACTACTCATTTGTGGCTCAGTCAGTATTGGAGCATTCTCTGTTACAGGGAGCAAAGGTATAAGTTAATCTACTGCATATCACGAAAGTCTACAGGTTTAAATGAGAGTTTAAGGTTCGGACAACTAGAATTCTATTGCCAATCTATCTATCCTGTCTATCTGTCTAACCTCCAGGGTTGCCAGTCTACCAATCACCCATCCCAGATGCCAAAGTCTAAAGCCCAGACATATTTCCCAAATCTCGCAAGTGAAGAAAAGAAGAAGGAAAAAGGAAATCGTCGAGTGGTGTATCGTCACTTACATGGTCTGAATCAGATACTGGCGCATGCCAGAAGCCGGAGCCTTGCCAAGAGTCTTGATAGCAAGGCCTTCCTCCTTCGTGATCTTGTGGATCTCGGCCTCACCACGCTTCCAAGACTTGAACATCTTGTAGGTGGTTCCGGCCTTGACGAAGATGCCGAAGATGCAGCCGCCGAAGTTGCTGCAGATCATGTCGTGCTGAGCTGTGACGTCGAAGTAGTGCATCGCCTGGTCCATCTTGCTCTCCACAGTCCACGCTTTCTTCGGGTCGGTGTCCTCGATGCCAGCGTGTTCTTGGATGCCTTCAAGGTATCGGGTGAAGAAAGCATCGTACTCCTTCGTGTTGTAGGCAGCGTGAGAGGCGGCGCTCTCGGTACCGGTCGGACCGTCTTGGCCTACGATCAAGCGGTCAGAGGGAGAAAGGTGTCGGCGGAACTCGGCACAGCGATCGTTGCACATCTGATCCGGAGCGTTGTAGAAGATACTGCCGAGAGAAAGGAAAAGGCGAGCCCAAGGACGGATGTTGTGGAAGTAGGCATCGCCGTGCTGGAAGCTGCCCCAGAGGCCGATGCACTTGACGGTGGGAAAGGTAGCCTTGGCATTGTTGATGTGATCGATCAGAGAAGCTCGAGAGAGGTCAAGAGCAACATAGGTGCAGCTCTTGCCTTGGGCCAGGAACTCACGGACATAGGGCTCGAACTTCTTCGAGTTGGCAGCGCCGAGATCGATGATGTGGGTGTCGGATGGCATCTGGCTGACCACTTCCTAAGCGGTAGCCTTGATGATAGCCATCTCGTCCGAGGTCTGATAGGAGTTGGCGGAAATGGCGTTCCACTTGTCCATGCCGGTGGTGTAGGCGACCTCCTTGGGGAAGTCGCCCTTGTGGTTGAAAGCCTTGGGCAGCTGATCTTCGACGAAGGTCATGTTGAGTCTGCTTCCGCCAATGTCGATGACCTGACAGTCGACGGGGTTCCACCAAGGAGTAGGGACAGTGTAGTCACTCATGGTGAGGGGAGTGAAAAGATGACGGGGTAGTGGTTGTGGTTATGGTTGTGGTTATGGTTGTGGTTGGTTGGGTGAGCTGGTGTGAGTGTTACGTCGAGACGATTTGTGTGAGTTGTGCTTAGTCTAGACGACTGGTGTGATGATTGATAGCGAGATGTGGATGTGAAGGAGGAAAGTCGGAATGCAGGGCGAGAGATATTTATACTCCAGATTTGTCCAATGTGTTCGTGTTCTGGTGTTCTCGTGTGTTCCGGAACGATATGGCTGTTCTGGAGCAAAAGTATTTGTTCATTGTGGTTCTGCTGTGAATTTCGAGAACAAGTAAAATCTGCTTTATAGCGTTCTGAGTAAATTAAAGAAACATTCGAGAACAGCGACTAAACTGCAGTGACTGTTCCGAACACGCAACCAAGAACCTTTGCGATTCTAAACATATGGTCGAACATGAGTGAAACCAGCAGTGCGCATTCACAGGCTCAATACTAACTGGTAGGACTTGGCCCTTTGGAGTGAACAGATGGTAGTTTCACCTCCTGAACCCAAGCCCAGCCAACTCATACTGTTCGGTTCAAGAAGGAGAGGAAGAACAATGTACAGCACATTAGGTACTAGGTAGTAACCTACAGTTCGGTTTGTGAGACTTCGTCCCTCCCTAAGAGCGTCAGCGTCCTCGGGTTAATCGCAACCAAAAGCAAAGCGAACCGTGGTGGTATCATATATCTATCTGCCTGGTTGGGGAATATCTATGTCTATCGCTCATCTTTTCGACCTTGGTCACCGTGTCTGCACATATATCCAACCCACACTACGTCTATCCGTCTCTTTCTAACCAACTCGACTTTCTTGATGCCATCTGAGAGACGAGCGACCGCGTGAACAGAGGGCTTGGTTACCTATGACCATGAAGTTGGCAAAAACGCCAAGCTGTAATAGCTGATTTTGACCTTTTCTTTGGTGTTCTGCCCATGTTCGTGCTGTTTTGTGCCTCATCATTAGAAGAGACCGGGGTAAACAGCACAGCATCCACCAGCTTTGTCTGGAGTCTTGTTTATGCACTGCTCCGAACAGGTTCTCGGCTAGGACATCGACCTAGTGGCATTCATTGCATCACAACACCGCGTCATTGCCATGCTGACAATGCCCAAGGCCGACCAAGGTCGCGTACGCTTAGCTTTAGAGGACGATTGGGTGCTAGTTTCAGACTGACATACAGAGTACTACTTCTGCTATCACTTCTTCCTCTTGATATGCTAGATCCTAATCTCGGCAATCTAGCGGCCCACCTATAACTGACCAAGCACAAAAAGTCAATCTCGCATATCCCCCGGCAGAGAATCCATTCCAGGCACCCTGCGGTTAGGTTTCACGTCGTGGTTCCGCATGAATATACATACCCTAGACATAGTCCTCGGCACTTGGCGTCTTCGCAATCTTGAAGGACCAGAACTTTTCAACGTCGCTAGGGCTGATGCCGACCTTTTCCGGTAGCCGGGACGTCCTACTGCCACCTTCCATGTCGCTAATCAAAGCATTGACAAGACTGGGTATACCAAGCCAGTTTCATCTCTCGTCCCACTCTGGACTGGCCAAGGATCTTCTCCACCGGACTGACTCTCCCCACTCTGACTACTGACTCGCCAGATACTGTAGCGTAAAATATCGTGGATTCCTATACTCAGGCCCCAGCTCGTTCATTGGACCAAATGCCAGCCACGGTGAGCTAATAATACATAGTTTTATGGTCTTGAACTACGGGCGAGCCAATCGGGATTATTGAAAAGATATCAAGGGGTCTACAGCCTTTGAAGAATTTGCCTAGCTTGAACGGTGCCTTGGTGCAAAGCAATTCGTCCAAACGCTCATCAACTGCTTTGATCTTGGTAGCTATGGATTGAAGTAATAGAACCCCATGGCTGATGCGCATATAGAAAACAAAAGGCGGAACCAGCCGCAGAGATGCGGAGATAGCCTTGCTGCTTAGTGGTGTATAATAACCTGAAGTGTGAGCCCGTCATAGTGAGGGACAAGACAATCCTGTCCTCAAATTTGCGCCATGCCCTCTGTTATAGTCAAAGATGTAGGGCAAGCACGTGCTTACCTGTCGTGAGCGGCTGCGGGCCTGCGGTTCGAAGAGACTAGCGAGCGGCTCCGCCATTTCATGTCTTGACTCGGAATCGTTAGCAATCGATACCACCTTGAAGGGGCGGATATGCTAGCGTCCAGGAAAGAGATTGTGCCTAGAGATCTGCTGCGGTCTACAACGGTAATAACGGTCCGCGCCTGGCCCGCGGGGAGACGCAAAACACGAGACCCTCTGAGGCCAAATCAGCCTCGTGTATTCTGTCTCTCCTTACCAGGATGGCAACGGGGCAGATGTTCCTCCACGCGGCCTTGACGCCAATTAGGCGCTAGCTCGCTCGCGGCAACAGCAGCGATCTTCCTAGTGCAGGGTTGTCTCCAGAATTCTCCGTCTGACTCGAACCCTTGCGAGGATCCCCTTCCCTCAACGTCTCGGACGTCTTGCACTGGAAACGACATGTAACTGCCAGTACATCATTGCCGGATTCGGCACTCGTCGACTCCTTCGCCTAACGTCCGTTTCTTCGCCTCCAGGGGCTTGTGCTGCCGGAACAGTTTTCGTTTTGCATCTGGTCCGCGCTCTATCCTTTATTCGAGACTCTTAAGAGCCTTGGCCAGATGCCAAAACTCAATCTGACCTTTTGTTTACTTTCCCTTACTCTTCGTTTCTTTTGATCGTGCAGCAAACCTAATCGCCCACCATGCCGGGCTTCCTAGTCCCTGACCACTACAAGGTGGTCCAGCCCACGCTCAACGACCTGTTGGTTGCCAGCATCATCTGGGGCTTCACGCTTGGCGTCGGAATCTTCTCGTGGCACAAGGCGGCGAAGCAGACGTGGGCGCAATGGAAGCGTTCTGGCCGCGCCAAGCCATATGTCATCATGGTATGGGCTGAGTGGCTTGCCTCGATGATAATCGGTGTTTTGTCTTGGGTTTTCTTGCGTGGATATATTATGCCGAGGTTCGTCGAGATGCATTGTGCTTGTGAATGATCAAGGAGAATATGGTGGCTGACATCAAGTTTCAACAGTTTCTGGATCTACTTCACATTCCGTACGACGAAGCCCCCGGCCTTGAGCCATCTGACCGACATGAAGCTAACAGTCTCGGCCAGTTTGTCTTTGGGTTGTGCAAATCCAATGCATCTGCGGCATCATCATCAACCGAATCTCCCTGCTCATGGTTGATAGACGCGACGGCGCCAGAATTCGATGGGCTACAGCCATTGCACTTGGCATCATCAACATCAGCGTCTTCGTCATCTGGATCCCTGCGCAGCTTCAAATCTCTTCAACATGGGTCAACGTGAACCACATCTACGATCGCATCGAGAAGGGCATTTTCCTGATCATTGATGCCGCTTTGCACGGCTATTTCATCTACCTCATCCGGGTCAAGTTGATTGCCAACGGCCTGGACAAGTATACGCCGCTGCTGCGGTATAATCTCGCCATGATCGCCGTGTCCATGAGTCTCGACGTAAGATGCCAAGCCCTATAATCAACTTTTGTGGTAATATCAAGCTAATCCCGCGGTGTGCAGGTTATCCTGATCGGCAGCATGTCTATCGGCAATGGTTTCATGTAAGTGTTCCGCCGCTCCAGCATACAAACTTGCCGTCCTAACAACCACGCCTAGCTACGTCCAATTCCATCCTCTCGTCTACATGCTCAAGCTTCACATCGAGCTGAATATTTCCTCCCTGATTGTCAAGGTCGTCCGGGCTACCGGCGACAACAGCTCGTATCGAAACGACTACTTGGACGGCACCGAACTGCAGTCAAAGCACAAAGCCAACACGAACGGGGCCGCCTCCAAGAACCAGGCTGCTGGTGGCAATGCTTCGGGCGGCGTATTTTCCTCGGGCAGAAATGAGGTGCACATTGAAACAGACGCGAAGGGCGTCAACAGGAAGAACACGTCTCGCGGCATCACAAAGATTACTCAGATGCAGGTCACTGTGACATCAAGGAACCGCGACAACGACGATGATGGGAGCTCGCAGTCGTCAACGCGGCACTTGAAGAGTGGCTCTCAGGCGTATCACGATACCTTCGCTTAACGAAAAACGGTACGAGATGAGAATCTGATCTTCAGGGACGAGCTTGTTTTGGGCGTAGCTTGACACGCAGGTGGTATTACTACAGTAGCCATGCTTCGGCGAATTACCTGCATAGGACATTTCCATAGAATACTTATAATTACATGTTAATGCCTCCAATCTCGGAACGCACCAGAACGGACCAAGGCGGTACGTACCAGAGATGTCCAGCTCGTTGGCACACTAGCAAGCCAAGGGCGAGTAACAGACGCTGGCGAGTAAGAGGCTGTTGCGGTGAGCCAGGATCTGCTGGCAATGCAACCGTCACATACGGGTACAGGCTTGACAGGTAGCAGTGTACTGTAGCACTCTGCTGCCTTGCCCATCGCTTAAGCCCTCGGCCTAGCCTGACACCGTCGACTGAGCCGAGGGGGATGGATCAATAGCTTCGTACTCCGTATTTGGTGCAGCGACAAAACGCAAAGATCAGCGAGTTTGGTTACCGCACTGGTGGAGTTGTCTGAGTCGTCGGTGCTGCTCACTTCTCATTTCGCTCAAGCGTACGGACCCCGGAGTGGTCTCTGCAGTCCCCGGAACCAGCGGCCAACGGATGGGCCATGAGATGGGCTGTGAATGGCCGTTACATGGGCTGTGAAGCCTGTGAATGGCCATGATATGATGGAGCCAGCGGTCAACCAGCCACCCAAGCTGTTGGTCATTGCGCCATCTTTTGCCGGGACGAATAGCGATGTTACCCCAGCCCCAGCACGCTCGGCTACACTTCGATAGAACCAGGGGAAACGCGACGCCGGCTCCCGGTGGAGATGGAGAAAATACGGCCGACAGACGAGGGCGACCGATCAGCCAGCTTGTCCCGGTCTTTTCTTTCCCCTACCAAGGTCGTGCAACTCCAATGGTAGCAAGTTCTCGACACAAGGGTCTCACAACGCTAGAGAGCGGAGAAGCCGTGCGATGCGGAACCGGAGCGCAGTCCAAGATGGGACTCGCGCGGCATAGCTGGGGTGACGAGTGCATAGGCGGGGAAAGGAGGCTCAAGGGTCGGAATACTTATAAGAGCCCAAAAGGAGAGGAGGTTGTGACTGCTCATCAGACACGCGTCAAAAATACCAACTCCCCATACTTGATTTCACTGGGACTGCCAAGTATCAACCATGGGCCTGTATACAAAGCTTGCCGAGAACATCGATGAGGTCGACGTCATCATCGCCGGAGGTACGGATAACATGCTCCTCTTTGCCATGAATAGCAGACTAAATCGCCATGAAACTGATAGGTGGCACCGCGGCCTGTGTCGTGGCTGGACGTCTAGCAGAGGCTGACCCCAAGCTGGCCATCCTGGTCATCGAGGGAGGTCAGGACAACCGCGGTGTTCAGAACATCGAGCATCCTGTGTTCTTCCTGGACCATCTGCTGCCCACCGCCAAGACGACCATCTTCTACAAGGGCAACAAGGCAGAGCGACTGGCGGGCCGTGAGCCCATTGTCCCCTCCGGCGGCACGCTCGGAGGTGGCTCGTCGATTAATTTCATGATGTACACTCGTGCCCAGCGTTCGGATTTCGATTCATGGCGCACGCCCGGCTGGTCCGCCGACGAAATGCTTCCCTTCTTGAACAAGGTAAACATACATCCTCGTGCCCGTTGTTGCAACCGACGTGTATGCTGACTCTTCTCAAGCTCGAGACGTACCATGGGCGAGGCAAGCCGGAGCTTCACGGCTCTGACGGACCTGTCCATGTCAGTGACGGCACATTCCGCTCTTCCAGTGCTGAGAGCGACTTCATCAAGGCTACAGCCCAGGTTGGCTGGCCGGAAATCAATGACCTGCAGGCGCTGGACGAGAACAACGGCGTCGAGCGTTGGCTCCGTACTGTTTCAAAGACCGGCAGGCGACAAGACACTGCAACGGCATATCTTCACGATAAGCTGAACGGAAAGGACTATCCCAACCTCCACGTTCTCACCGAGTCCAAGGTGGTTCGTGTGTTGCTTGACGACGACAAGCGGGCTGTCGGTGTCGAGTACACTCCCAACCCTGCTTTCCAAGCCGAGATTGGTCCCACTCAACACCCCAAGCTGACTGTCAAGGCTCGCAAGCTCGTGGTAGTCTCTTGCGGCGCCCTTGGCACGCCGCCTGTGCTGGAGAGGTCGGGTCTTGGCGACCCCAAGATCCTTGAACGGGCGGGTGTTCCCGTCAAAGTCGACCTCCCTGGCGTCGGTCGCCACTATCAGGATCACCAGTTGATCCTCTACCCCTACAAGACAAGCCTGCAGCCCCATGAGACCATCGACAGAGTCCTCAGAGCTCCGCACAAGCGTCAGGAGTTGATCGACTCGAAGGATCCCGTCTTGGGCTGGAACTCGATCGACATTTCATCCAAGTTCCGGCCCACAGACGCCGATGTTGCTGCTCTTGGCCCCGAGTTCCAGAAAGCGTGGGACAGAGACTTCAAGAACGCTCCTAACCGGCCCTTGATGCTCATGGGTCTTGTTTCATGGTAAGTTCTGCACCGGACAGAAACGAGCACAGAACGAGACAAAGCTGACAAGATACAGCTTCTTGGGTGACCCTTCATCTGTGCCAGAGGCCCAGTACGTCACTGTCGGCAACTACACAGCGTACCCCTACTCGCGTGGTCACATGCACATCACAGGCCCGGAGGTGACTGATGAGCTCGACTTTGACGTCGGATTTCTAAACGACAAAGACGACATCGATCTCAAGAAGCAGATCTGGGCATACAAAAAGTCCCGTGAAATCATGCGACGCACCGCCATGTATCGCGGCGAGGTTGCCGCCGGCCACCCCAGCTGGCCCGAAGGCTCCAAGGCTGCTTCGGTGGATCTCGACGAGGCCCTCAGCAGTGTCGAGGACGTGCAGTACTCCGCCGAGGACGACAAGGCCATTGAGCAATGGGTCCGTGGAAATGTTGGAACGACGTGGCACTCCATCGCCACGTGCCCCATGGCTCCTCGTGAGAAGTATGGCGTGGTCGATGAGCGCCTGAATGTCTGGGGCACCAAGGGTCTCAAGCTCGCTGATTTGAGTATCCCACCCGAGAACGTGGGAGGTAACACAAATAACACGGCTATTGTGATTGGCGAGAAGGCGGCGGATATTATCATCAAGGACCTTGGACTTGGGCAGTAAGTCGTTGCGAGCATGGAGTTGTAGGTCATAGTGGCATTCTGCTTTACGAGGAGAAAACAATCCCATTGCCTGTGCATATTAGTTGCCGTCCGTAGCCCAGTGTAGTAACAGTCGTGACAGGGAAAGGCCGTTGCATTGCAATCAGGGTGTAAGAGACTTGAAACCAAGTTTATAAGCGATGTTGCAGCCGACAATAGAGGCCGCGATACGATCTTCAATCTTAGCATCCAGATACCCTAGGAGGACGACGTCCAGCAAGTCGCCAAGCACTCTGGTCGCCCTCGGCCCACATCGCCCTATCATGCCATATGGCATCCACTGGCTCGCCTCAAACAGAGCTCGAATGATTATGGTCCAGTGAAACCTGTCCAGGATTTCAATGCTAATAATTCAACAATACGCAGTGATTCCAGTAACCATGTTCGTGCACCCTGACTACATCAGGGTGCCCATGACAAAGATGGACAGAGCAAGCCCGACAAGACTTCCCACCACCTTTGACCCAGCCGAATCGTCATCCTTGCCATTCCCACTCTGTGATGACCCTGCAGACCAGTCCGTAACGTTCCATTCCTCATAGCTCAAATCAGGGTCCAACCTCGGCCGCAAGTCGAAGTCCGCTGCTGTGGCCTTCTTGGAGCTCTTCTTCCCATCCCAGCAATGCTGCTTAAAGCACTCTTGGCATTGAGAAGGCAGCTTCATATCCATGCGCTCCAGTGCGCCCTTTATCGCGGCACAGGCAAGGCAGGCCGGCCAGTTCTCGTCGACTGTGCCGTTGCCGTACGTGGCGATCTGGAAAGCGTTTTCGAAAGCAATATCTAGCTGCCCGTCTGTGAATTCAGTCTGCGTATAGGAATAGTTGGTGTATCCAGTCCACGGGGCGTTGGGCAGGTAAAGGAGAAGAGGGGTATCCTTTGTCGCACTGCAGCCAAAGAAGGTTGGCTGTCTAGTGAGGTTTTGAGCCACCATGGTGTTGACATCTGGAATGTCAGGGAAAGGGACGTTCCCCTGAGACGCAGAGAGGGAAGTGGCTACAGGAAGTGAATATCGAGCCAATACTCTGGGGATGCAGATAAACATACTGATCAAATTTGTTCCATTGACCCAATTGTTTGCAGAATCAGATGAAGCTTCGTACACAATGATAAAGTCAAGCTTGCGGTCCGGGATGATCAGTGGTCGAAGAGGGTTGCTCTCGCCTGTAAGACTGCCGTCCACCTAAAAAGCCATCAACAGTGCGTTGTTGATACAGGCCATAAACTTACAAGCAGAAGCTCCGAGACACCCTTCATGTCGTCATTGTAGTCTTCAAATGGATTGGGATACGTAGCCCAAAGCGATTCGTTGAACGTCAGGTCGAAGTATTGAGCCGTATTGTTTACGAGCAGAACAAGCGGATCGTCGTCCTGGTCCGAGGGAATGGGGATGTCGTTGATGTCCGGGTTGGTCTGCTGGCGCTCATGTAGGTCTCGCCTCGCAAAGACGGGGATGCCGTAAAAGCTGTCGATAAACCAAGCAGTGAAGGCATTGGCCGTCGTGCCTTGCATGAGCGTCAATTTGTCAAACCCCTGGACGCATTCACTAGAGTTTTGCACCTTGCCCTTCGACATGGCGGTTCCAAGCCATTTAGTGGGAATGAAGGCTTGAACTCTGCCCCCCAGCCAGCTTCCAAACTCGAATGGTGTGACCTCGTACGCAGTGAGGTTGAAGCCGTTCGTCTTGTTGAATCCAGGATACATTAGCTTGCCGATCTCGGGGGACTTGCCGGGGACGACCTCCGCGAGAGCCAGAATTGGCATTGGGGCATCGCCGAGGTTGAATGCAGTTCCGTTGCCGGCAATATCGGAGTAGTTGCTATACTTCTGTTCTTCTGGTACCCAGGTGCCCCAGAATTGTCCAAAGGTGTCGGCTACGGAGACGGGGAACCCAGCTTCGTCTTTGGCTCCGGTGTTCTCGAAGATGCTGGCGAGGAAGGCTGTCTGGTTGCTGTCAGGTCCGGCTGCATAAGAAGTCGAGAAGTTGGTAGCCTTTCGAAGCTCATCAGTTGTGGTGAAGTTGTTGGCCGCACTGATTTCAGGTCAACACCAGACATGCATAAGGATCCGATTAGTGATCTTACAGTAAGGAAACAGTTACGGTACCACCTCCACTCAATCCAGTGATATAAGAGAGGAGCTGAGTCAACCCTCCTGTGCGGGCGGCTATGGCAGAATCAGATCGAGCATCGTATGCTTGCCAGACACCAAGGCCTCCAAGGCCGGACTGCGTGCCGCCGCCAGAGACAGAGAGACCGACAATTGGAACATTGCTCGGCTTTAGTTTCTTGACAAAGCTGGACACGTCAAAGTCCGAAATGTTTGCCAGCTCCAAGTAGTCTGCCAAATTGGGAATGATCTGCTTTCCTCGTTGCTCTCTCCAGTCGCTCTCTTCCTTCGACAAGCCCTGAAGACGTCATTAAGCACGCTACATATAATTACGTCCGAGACTTACATTTGATGGGTCTCGGACCCTCAAGTTCGAGGGACATTTTGTGTAGACAGGCACATATGCGTCTGCATCGGCTCCACCTTGGCCCTGCTGTGCTTGTGCAGTGAGGCCATCGAAGACTAGGTAAGCGGAAAGAAAGAGAAGGTGTTTGGGGAGTGGTAAGTACATTATTACGAAAATGCGTGCCTGTTTAAAGACGAGAATGGCCGAGGGTAATGGAAGACTCCCTGAACCATCTCAATGTGGGCATCGACAGCTTATTATTCTTGTGGAACGTAGGGATCTCTGAAAGGAACATGCCGATGAGCCGACCTCCCTTGACGGGGCTTGCCTAACGAGTTCGATGGCGTTGCGGAAACTTTCAGTTCGAAAAGTCAGGGGCTGGATCCAGCCATTGACGTTGATGATTTGAGTGAACTCTATCGATTGGATTTTTGACATCCGCCGCCCCGAGTAACCACGGATGTAGTCGCAAATGTGTAATTGAAAAGCACAATAACATGGGTAGATCTCAGTTACGAATGGGGGGTTAGCCATGTCTTGCCTTGGGTGCTGGTGATAATATTGGTACTCTGGTCACGGAATGTAGAAGAAAATGACATCTTCATTGTGGCAAATGAGCCTCTATTACACGCCAACAGATGGAGCACGGGACTAACTACAGAACTCTTACTTCTACTGAGAGTAGTTGGCCCTATTTTGTAACAATTAGATCTCACTCTCTCCTAATTTGCATGGTTAACTTGTCCTCACCCGGTTTCCCCCTCACCATCTATTAATCAAGACATCATGAATTATACACAGTCTATATCTGGAGTTTGATTTCCCTTTTTGTAAGCACTATTGCTGCTTCTGGAAGTTGGGCTTTAGCCTGGTACTAGCCGCAATCCCTGTGTAAGAAACAAACCAACGCCTTCATGCGGAATGCTAGTATTCCGTTCCTCGTGGCATTTCTCTTTTTCATTTGGCCATGGCGCAATGCTGTTTGGTGTTTAACTGCCAGAAAAGGCAGCGAAAGGTGAGAAAGGTGGTGACTACATGAGCCCATCACGCAGGGTGCTCAATGCTTCCAAGTCTTACTGAACCTGGCTATTAATAACACAAGAATGCCGCCGATGATGGAGGCGAGGGCAGCTGCATGACCTGTAAGCATATTTTCCATACTTTCACTACCAAAAGAATACTTACTGACTGTGAAAGTCCATCCAACCCCAATGCCGTTGATCATCGGTACCACACCACCAACACTTCCTGCGCCGAAGCTGTATTGAATCACATACTTGCCAGTAATCACGGCCGTTCTGTACACCGGTCGGACTTCTTTGACAGGATTAGCTTCATCCTCTTGTTTGTCAGCGTTAGACTTACCGGCAGCATATGTGTTCAGCCCACTGAACGAGGCCATCAAACCAACACCCTGCACGAACGAGCTCACAATCGGCAGCGCCATGCCCCCAACCCTTTCCTGGACACTCCATCCATAAAGGAGTGTTCCCAAAGGCAAGATAATTAGGATGGCGGGTAGGCTGCTGTTCAGTCGGTCCTCCGGCAGCCTCAACCCATTGCGCTTGCGCAAGTACCTCTTGACGGTTATATCGGACAGCTTTCCACCAAGCGTGCTTCCAATCAGAAACCCAGCACCCGGCGCTAGATAAAACAGCCCGCTTGACAGCGGAGAGTCAAGATTGAAGCGAGGGTTGACAACACGTCGAACAGAGCTAAGAAGCCCGTACTGGCTGAACGACAGCAGACCGCAGGTAATGTTCTGAAATATGTAAGTAGCTTCCTCATCGCCTGGATGAGACACGACGTACAGCGAGAAGTATCCTAGGGTATGTGAACTGGCTGAACACATGCATGGGATTGAACGTTTGTATGATTTCTTTTCCTGTTCGGGGATGTTCGATTACCAGGTCGCGTCATGTCGCCGTGCTGCTTACCGATCGTGTTTGCGCTGACACAGCTGCCGAGGAAGAAGCCAACAGCCGTCCCGCGGACTGTCTACAAGAAACTATTAATGCCTGTGGCTTGACCAGTAGCAGATGAGAACTTGCCGGCTCAAAGATATCAGCCAGGATGGTCTGTCCTGCAACGAGAAAGAATGGTCCCGTAGTTCCGCCAAGGACCCAGAGAGCGGAAAACCCGGCGAGGTTGGGAGCCACGGAACATCCAATAGAACACAAACACAGCACAACATTGGCAACAAGGTATGTGGACCGACGACCAATGATTGTGCTTATGGGAAGCCAGATCAGACCAGATAATGCCTGGGCAACAAAGACACCGGCATTAACTGTGTTGATGGTGGTCACCTTGATGCCCAAGTCTGAGGCAACCTCGATTGTAGCAGGCATAATTGCAGTGCTCCAAAAGGTCATGGGAAGGGGCATCCAGCACACGACGAAGAGAATCACCCACTTCCTCCAAGATGGAATCTCAGCTGCCTCATCGTCAATGGCACCGGCTGGCGGAAGAGGCGTCACGGCTGAGGGCTGGGAAGCTTCTAACCCATCTGACATTGGTTGGCCCGCCATTTTGGTTGGACTTTTTGAAGGGCAAACAAAGAGTGCACAGGAGAGAAAGAGGCCGATGATCAGCGTCTCTGGCTATTTAACAATGGCAGATAGCCGACTCGTGGTTTCTGGATTGCATCGTTCACAAGACCAGACACCGAAGAACTCAACTTCTAGATATATCTCCTTGACATGCTGAAAATTTGATGGATTTTTGCTTTACATCAGCAGTTAATGCGATAAGTGGACCTTCCATGACTCCATCTTGCGGTGTCGGATGCAATGTCAACTCTTGCAAGCATCAGCATAGGAAAGATTCGGCAGATAAAGTCGAGATGCCGAGCCAAGGAGAAAGATGCCGAGGTTATGGGGCCCGACACCGGCAAAGAGCCCGCTATGCCGATCGCCGGAAGAAACCCAGCTGACTCATCACGGCAGAGTCAAACTTCTCGCCGCTCTTCTTCGGAACTCTTCACTCACACGGCATCACGGTTCCGAAGATCTCGGGTGTCCAATCGGGAAGAAACCGGATCCCCAGATTCGTTAAGATCCGATGCTGCCGCTTGTGGACGACCCCAGATTTCCAATCTCCAGCGGTGACTTCATTCATCTTTCCCGCTTGTCCCCTGAGTGACGGAGCATCAGACGGCCAAGGTCAGCCTGAAGTAGCCGACATGACCTCCAACGAAGACAGTCCCCATGATTCGGACGCCGGTTCGGAGCCGGAGAGCAAAGATGACGTTGGGTCTTCAATTACACCCGCCAGTTTCTCCGGCAAGCGCCAGCGAAAGACCAAATCAACGGCGTAAGAGTGAGACATGGCATTGTGTCATCATCCCTTGCTGATGTTGTTCCCGCAGTTGTCGTCGATGTCATGCGCGCAAAGTCAAATGCTCTGGTGGACAACCCTGCGATAACTGCCGCCAGGCAAGTAAGGGTGCTGAGTGTTCCTATCCCCGGAAGAACCGGCTGGTAAAAGTCAGTCAGCAGTATGTTCTTCAATCCTCATGTGTACCTCGTTCCTCTAGTCTGACGTAGTAGATACATCGACGATCTCGTCGCTGAAAATCAGCGGCTTCGTGGTCGAGATGCCGAGAGTAAGCCTCGACCAGATGTCAGTCCGTCAGATATCCCAATTGCCTCCACCAATGGCCAAGTGGAAGCCTCTTCATCACTTCAAGGGACCCTCCTGGAGGAACGGCCCTGGTTCTTTGACATGAATGTGCTTCACACGCCCGTCTTAATTGGAGAAGCCTCAGATGCTGCCTTCGCCACGCGTTTTCGCCAGGCCATCTCAGAACCCGGACATAGCCATATTCCCAGAGTCAATTACGCCCCGGACGAGACACTGCTTTCGCTCTCCGACGAGGACTGCCCCTGGCCAATCTCCTCCCGAGCGCGACTGCTTGTCAACGTCGCCCTCAAATATGTCAGCCGCTGCTACTATATCGTCCGCAGAAGCCAGATTCTGGAGGGGCTCGAGCAAACAATCCAGAACCCGCATTCTACCGACTCCCTTCTGAAGAGCAAGCTTTGGGCCTTGTTTGCCATTGGTGAGATGTATTCAACCCGCACAGCCGCAAAGGATAGGAACTTTCCAGGGATGGTTTATTTTGCGAGGGCAACTCGCATCCTCCGGATCATCAGCGAACGACCAAGGATTGATGCTATCGAGATCCGTTTGCTTCTGGTAGGTTGTTCTTAAACTTGACGAACTCGACTGACTTCTCCGTCGAGTCATTCTATTCTCTCGCCCTGAACCGTCGCTACACGGCGTATGCCTTGGCTGGCTCTTCAGTGCGACTATCTGTCGTGATGGGACTACACCTCAATGTCCCAGAGTCCCAGCTGAGGGACGCAGGCGCCAGAGAACATAGAAATCGAGTATGGTGGACCGCATACGGCTTTGACCGCATGTGGGCCTCAAGGCTCGGACATCCAGTCGCCATACGAGATGACGATATTGAAGTTGACCTCCCAACGGACCCGCTACTGGAAGCGCCATCAGATGATTTCGCAGACTCGGCCTACTTCATCGCTAGTATACGGCTTGCTCGCCTCTCTGCCCGGATAATCAGCTCCATTTATACCCGAAAACCGCAGCAGAAGACCCTGTCCCAGAGGGTGCAAGAGGCTTTGCGGGATCTTCGTGCTTTTGTCGAGGAGTTGCCAGCCCACCTGCACATTGAACCTACAGATGGCCCTGAGCCAAGTCCCAAGCCCCTCTCCTTACACTTGTACTTTAACCAGGTAAGCTTGCCATGTTCGAGGCGGCTTGCTCCTCTGACGCTTGATAGGTTGCCATCACTGCGACTCGACCTATCCTTCTTCATGTCCTAAGAACCCATGTCGCTGCTTGGGCCACGCAACCTAGGACAGAACCTCAGATTCCTGCGTCTGCTGTCACGTTGTCAGAGGCTTGTGTGAGATGCGCACGACACTCCTGCCGGCTGCTAATTGACTGCTGGATTGACGGGTCATTTGCCACTTTCGACTACTTCTACACGCAATACCTCTTCGCCGCCGCAACTGTGCTGGCCATCTCGAGTCTCCTGGACGGCAAAGAAAGTCGAAGCGACAAGGAGCAGTTTGAGTCAGCTGCTCAGTTTCTGGCGCAGTTGAAGGAAAATGGCAACTTTGCCGCAGAGGAGTTCTGCCGTCATCTAGATGCCATGAAAGTCTGCATGGCAGCCGTTCAGTCGCGGAGGGGAGACTTTACCTTGACAGATGCCAACTTGATACAGCTGCACGGCATCGATGTTGGGCCAGCGTTTCTAGGTGCTAATCCTACAGCAGGCATGGCTTTGTCCGAGCCGTCATTGCAGGAGCTCCTGTCTCAGCCGGTCCTAGACTTGCAGTTCATCGATGCCTCGATGTATCACGATGGTTCGCAGGGATTGTATTGGCCAGATATTAGCCCCGAAAGTTGGACTACGAATGGTTGGACGCCGACATAGTGTACATCAGCTCAAGATTGGATCGTGTTGTACGGACGGATATCGTCTTCAATTAGCCCTGGCCGAGTGCCCTAAGACCTGGAAGTGATTCATTTCCCCCCGCATTCCTTGCAGACAAGCAAGTTCTCCTTGTTGTTCTCCTTCAGAATAGTCCTGAGAGGGCGGCAGTGCATGGGGTTCGGAATGTCCCCGCCATTCTCAGGGTAGTCGCAGCAACCTGGCGTCCGCTTGCATTCCGCCTTGAGGCTGCACGCCGAGACTATATGACAGTCAGTAAACATCCAGCGGTGCGCCTGGTGTTTGCTTCTAGAACTTCTAAATGGACGACAGACCAAAGGAGTTGGAGACAGCAGCGCAGTTTCGGAACCAACCCGAGGTCGGATCGCCCTCGTCGTGCTTGTCTCCTTCTTGAAGTTCGTCGCAGCAGAAGAGGGAATAGCCGAGACACTCGAGCTCTAGCTGCTCCCTCTGGCGGCGCGTCAGAGCAGCAGAGACATCTTGCCCTTCGCTCACGGGGTTGGCGGCTACCAGCGCGACGGCTGCTAGAACGATGGGGAGGACGGTGCGCATTATGGTGGGCGGATGCGTGTTCTTGGAGGAGTATTAGATGCTGACGGCAAACAGAACACTAAAGGATTATGTAGATAGTATATAAACCGCCTAGATGAAAGATAGAGCATTGGATGGGAATGGTACGATCTTTATCTTGCATCTCCTGAGCTGTTAGACACCTCCGCTCGTATCTAAAAATGCCCTCCAAAAGTTCTTTAGGTGTGACGCCGGGATAGGCAAGCTGATGTAGATCAAGGGCGCGTGTGGCCTGATGGGCCGTAGAAGGATCCAAGGCTGAATTGCTACGTCGCAATGAAGGATTCTCAAGTGCGTAAAAGGAAGGACCAGTACATTGACAGTGATTAGCGTTATGATTTAACGTTAGAGGGCCAATCAAGCAATTCTGACCCTCGCAGGGGACCCTTACAAGGCTGTTCGATCCCAGAAGTGGGCACAACTCGAGCACCTCAACCCAACCTCAGCTGAACTCGGGATTCCTCAGACCAATGGCCAAACATGCTACGCAAACCTTCAACCCCTTCTTGTCCCCAGTATATTCTGACATTGTCTCAATCGGCAAAGGGCGTGGTTCCCCGTGGTGCGTGCATGATGGGCGATTCGCCTGGTCTAAGAGAAATTGCTGCTTCATTAGACTCATGCAGACTTCACCAGAGACTGTGATGGCGATTCTTTGCCATCTGATCCGTCCATATTCTCCATTGTCGATGCAACTAAGAGATTCCCTGAATGATGAGCCCGGAAGCTTTTGCTTGCGTAGAAGACAGGACTAGCATGGATGCGACTAAAGCGGGGCGAGACTTCTATGGCTTGATCTCAATGAGCTATTAAGCCATTACAGAGTAATTAATACTTACCCAGAGGGGGACATTGAAGGTTGCATGAATATGATTGGAAATGGGTTGATTTGACTGAATGCGTAGTTATAATGCTGGCTCTGCTTGTGATACAGACCTCGAGTCAAAGAAAGTCCGAGACCTATACCGCAATGCACATTGAGTCGTCCCAGCACACTTGAAACTCTCCTCTGGATAATAGCCCATCCGTGAGAACAGACCCCTAAAAATGAAGATCGATTATTGCCCTTACGTGTTGTCTCCCACGCAATATGAGTAGCTCGATAGATTCTTCAACTTGGCTAAGATAATTATAAGGACTAGGAAATCTACTCTAAATACTAGTCTGTTATTTCTTAGTCATCAAATTGCCATTATTCAGGGAGAACAAACTGATAAAATTTGCTGTGTCACAAGTTTTCCTTTGACTACCTGTGGGGTATAACCACGCGAGCTATAGGCTGAGAAGCAACCTCCTGCAACCCTCGAGATTTGTCTATGCCGTTGAGTCACAACCTCAGACGGCGTGGGGAGCGTTGCGTTAGGTGTGTTTCGTAAGAAGAATGACGAGGATTCAAATGTGATCGATGAGACTCGTCAGAGGGCTTCAGGCGATATGGTCGGATAGTCTCGCATGGTGACTACTGGTAGAGCGAAGTAAAGTAGGGTAGAGGCATTTAAATCAGCATGTTCCACAGAAACCATCGCAAGTCCTCTTCTTTTGATATTAATTTACTGATGCTCTTACGAGTCTTCATGGTATCAGGCAGCTAAACAACACGACAATAGGGGAATTCGATAACCTCTATCTTACAGTTTAACTTACCTAGCCTATTCAACCCCTGTCAGAATTAAGGCGCGCAAAGGTTTTTATATCCAATGCAAGACCCCTAGCCCGAAAGCTCATGCACAGTCTGCTGCACATAACTCCCCTGGTACTGTCCATCAACCTCATAGGTCAACACCGACGTTTGAGTAGCAGTTGTCCCATCCAACTCATAGATGCTTTGAAACTCCAGGACTCCCTTGTGCGGCTCGGTCGTGATAACCTTGCTGTCGCTGAAATCAGCACGGTCTTCTCCGGGAAGAGCCATGGGCGCCGAGAAGCCGAGGAGTTTAATTGCCCTGGTGTTGCAGATACGACAGAATACAGAGTCGCCGTAGGTCATATAGTTAGCTATACAAGAGGAGCAGAATGTGTGATTGCAAGGGCGAAGACTGGGCTTTTGTTAGCATACAGGTTCGTATTCGGTCGAAATACCGTTGGGTAAAGAAAGGGGAAGCACGCACATAGAATCACACAGCATCCTCCTGCAGCAAGTACATGCCACCTTGGTCGAGCCACTCAAGCTCGAGCCCAGCTGGATATTCCCTCCTGCAGCGTCTAACTCGCCTACACTTTTGGCGCCCACCAGATTGTGTCCCCCATCAGCATCGACTCCCTCACCGTAAGATGCAAAGAACGGCAGCCCTTGCTGCTTATACGTTTGAGGCGTAATCGGTGACGGCGGCGCTAGCATGCCTGTCAGTGACTCGAAGGCGACCGAATTGAGAATCTGAATGCTAAGAATCGTGGCGCGGGCCCTGCACCATGCGGCAGAGCTGAAGGGATCTTTGTTGATTACTTGGCGGATACGCGAGCCAGAGGCGATGCCCATGGCCCAACCTGTTTGACTGTGAAGTCAGGAGTGTCAGCAGACAAGACATTGATATATGAAATGGGAAATTAGAGAGAATAGCACCAATGGCTGGACGTACTCTGCTGATCGATGCCGAGAAGGTGAGGCAGTGCTATGCGCTGGGACAGGGTTGTAGGAGTCGGTGTCTGGTCTCGACGACGGTGACGAGTATGTTGGTGGCGCGGAGGACACAGGCGGTGAAGAATGGGCATATTCTTGTGGTGGTGACGCATACGATGGCATAGAGGCTGGTGCAGCCATTGGAGCCGGAGCTGACGGAGGCCTGGGCGACGACGTCGAGCCTGGACTAGCCATCATCGGCATTTGCTGAGGGGCCCCCGGAGGAGCCGCCGGGGCCGGACTGGCCGAGTCCATCATGGAGAATCCATAACTCTGCTGTTATGGGGGAGTAACAGGGCTCACAGGCGATGAGTAGCCGTGTTGCGGAGTAGGAGCAGCACCCGGAGACGAATATTGGGGAGCCTGCTCCATGGCATATCCTTGTTGCTGCGGCTGCTGTACCCCGTAAGAGCTCCGGCCCTCGTAAGTATCATATTGCCCGTAATAAGCCTGCTGTCCGTGAGACATCTGCTGGCCGACAGAGCCCTGCTGCGATGGACTCGACTGCCACTGCTGCTGGTACGTGGCTTGGTGCCAACCTGGCCTTGGCTGCGGAGCGTGAGCCGGCTCCACCTAGATGATGGAGTTATCCTCCACCCCTTGCTCCCCCAGAGAGCACTGCAAAAGCTGTCTGCCCTGGTACAGCAGCACAAAGTTCGTGGCGTCGAAAAGCCTGCCCATGATCTTGACCCCTGCCTGTGCTCGCTCGTGCAGACAGTCTTGAGGGTTCCACCATGGCGGCCACTCGACAGTCATTGTGCGGTGTGTGCCATCCTGCATGTAGGAAAGCATCAGGCTGAGTCGATAGATGGCCGTCATGTAGACCTCAGCACCGGGTCGCCATGGCGTGAAGCCTGAAGTCATGTCGGGCTGTTGGTAGCCTGACGGGAGGTAAAGGTTGAGCTGCGATTCGTACAGATGACGCATGTAAACAGGGCGGTGTTCCTCGATCCAATCAGCCGCTGTCTGAGATGTGTCGAGGGCAGGGTCCTTCTGTAACTCTAGGCTCGTCCAGTCTAGAACGACAAAGTCTGTGTTCAAGCTCCTGGGGGTATCGTAGGGAGATGCATGCTCTGCGCCCTGCGGCCTGATGCTCCATTGATTTCCAGGGATGATCTCGAGTTGCATACCGCCGACGTCTTCCTTTCCTGTGACCTGCTTCTCGACCGAGTACCCAGATCCTAATGGCATCGCAATGAACTGCTTGACCGTTTCTTGCCCAACGGCAACACCGTCAAGGAACTTTTGTGGCGGCACAGACACGTAATCCTGCTTAGACCGCCGTTGAGACGGCGATGCATTCCAGACGAGGCCGGAAACCGCGTTGACACTTCCGACAAAGGGACGCACGGCGAAGCTATCATTCTTAGCCTTGAAGGATAAAAACATGGCCTCACGTTGGTACAGCGGGAAGAAGACACCCCCCTTGCGTGCCATGTCCATTAAGCTGGGATTTCCAGAGTTCTGCAGCTTCTTGGAGATACAAGCGACATTTGTGACTGGGATGTGGCCCACGCCAGAAGGCTGGTTGTGTACCTTGCCATCTTCGGGCAGCCTCAAAGTGCGGTTGAACGTAATCTCCAGCTCGGCGGGGAAAGATGTTGCCACAACCCTATCCTCTTTGCAGCGGATCCTGAGCCGGCGGAGGTTGTCAGTGAAGATGCCAATGGGTTCGTCCTTGTGGATAAGCAGGCCTGATTCGGCTTCCATATCGTAGCAAGACGGGCCGTCGACGGCGACGATATGGAACTCCTTGGGCATAGCCCTACTGGGGATCCAACGCCCTGCTGCGAGACTTGCGTGTTTGGTCGAGATTGGTTCCTCATAACTGCGATCTTCGAGCAGCTGAATGACCTGGTTGAGGGTCATGTACCAGGGCCCTCGAATAGTGACGACGAACTTTTGGGCGTGGCTGGGCTTTTTGACTCCATTAATGGTTAGGTTGATGTAATCTCCAGGAGGGAAGCCTAGATGTTCACAGTTGTTAGTTGTAGTTACGAAGCACGGAATAAGGCAGCAAGCACCTGTCATAGTCAAGACTTCTCTATGCACTGGCTGCACGGGCATTTCCGCAATGTGTTGCTGATGAGGATCTGGCGTGAAAGTCGAGAGCCAAGAGTCAAATCCAGAGAAGGTCCCGACATCATCTTGAGGATGGACGGGCGAAACGGGTTTCCGACGGCTGGGATCGTATGGGCCAGGGGCGGGCGTCGGTCTTGGAGACAGAGAAGGATCCTGCGAATCCACGACATGCTTGGAGGTGTCTTGGTCATTGATGTCCTGGGAAAAGTCGGGTTCCTGCTTCTGAAGCTTCACTCCACTCCTGCTGCCCTTGATCTTGTGGATGAATTTCCTCATGGCAAAGGCAGAGCCTTGAGGCAACGAGCCTTGAGGTGGCCAAGTGTCGGGAGGTCAAGACTGGCAGGCTAGTTGGATGTTTGGCCCAAACTCTCAGCAGCGACTGAGTTCTAGCGAGTCCTTGGTCACGACGTGTCTTGGCGAGATTCGAGTTCTTTCAAGGCGGGGTTGCGATGGTTGTTTTGCTTTCGTGGCGTGCGGCTGAACTGGTGTCATGTGCGAGCTGAAATAAGACCCCAGTCCAGACAATGGGAGCTGTTCACCGTAGGAGCGCATTCTGGACCGACGAGGGTCTCGAAGTACCAGACGTTCCATTGGCGTGGTTGGCCTATCTCGGCCGAGTCTAACCACATGGACGCCATGATCCGCAAGTCTTGGAGCAGCAAGCCTCTCCCTCGACAATCAAGATTTCATTATTCCATCATTACACATCGATAGTTTCAAAGTTATTCGCAACAGGCACATAGGCATCAACAACACCATACCTAGTAACTTGTCACAGTACCAACCGGTCAGTCCTCCGATACGCGCGGTCCAGGCCAGTTTTCCCTCACTGCTTACCAAGATACGCACTTTAACAATCTCCCTTTCCAAGGCGGAAGAAACTCCATGGTCTCTCGCGACTAGAGCAAGGCGCCTCCCGTCAACGCTACCATCCCGTTCCACATAAAGCCACTGGATAGCCTAACGAAAGCCTATACATCATCGAGTAGATGCCCAGACTGCAAATCATTATTTCCGACGTGAAAGCTAACCGGATGGATATTACTGCTATGCTTACAGGGTATTCATGGCTCATAATGAATAAAGACGAACGGATGTGACTTGAAGCTAAGCTGGCGAAGTAGTGCCCGCCTTGCTATTGCCACTCCATGGCTAATCACCACGCAAACGGCGTTTCTTAATGCTTTCCCCGGTCAACGATGTACGTGGTTTGGGCCCGAATCGAAAGCCAACGTCGTATTGCTACCTTTGCAGTCTAATCCTGCGGGAAATCCTCATAGAGCCAAGGATCGTCCAGCAGCTCTTTTGCCGTGCTTCTTTCTTTAGGACACCATTTCACCATTCTCTTCACGAATAGAATGAACCTTGTCTTTTCCTCGCCACTCATGCACCTGATTGTGCTCTCGAAGCTGAAACCTGCGGGGATACGACTAGGGTCCTTGAGGCTTCCTAGCACTATCATTAGCGATGGGCACAATCAGAATTAGCTTCCGTACCGTTGCTTTGGTAGAACATGGAAGTCCTTTGGCCGCCAGATAGAAGACGTTGGGGCGGAGGTCCGATCAGTGCTGTTATCTGACCAAGGTGCGTCTGGTCGTCGTATTCATCTGCTTTGCCAGGCGCCGCAGGGTTGAAAAGCCCCTTCCCTTCGAGCAAGTCCCATAACTGCCGAGGTATAATCATTAGTCTCATCGCTGCGGTAGGTACAAGAGAGGTCGGCATTACCATGACCCCGAGGCTCCATATGTCTGCGGAGTATGTGTAACCGGCGTAGAGTATGACCTCTGGTGCCCGGTATATTTCTCCCTGAATGGCACCTGTGTGCATTTGTCCTGGCTTCGCCGAGACAGAAAGATCGAAGTCTGCAATTTGAATGATTCCTGTGGGAACGGAAAGCGGCCCGTAGTTATTTCGAGAGAGGTAGATGGTACGCCCATCTAGGTGCTTTTGTGGCAATGGATTGTTGAATTCGTCCCTAGCATCCCGTTCAAGAATCGAGGGACTTTCGATCTTCACCATGATATTGTCAGGCTTGAGATCTGCTTTGATTCTCAGCGCGGGGCTCAGATTCGATGTCAGAGGAGTGGGATCATGCTATTATCCTACCCGCGTGAATTATCCGACATTCCGAGTGGAGGTAATCAAGTGCGTGCAGGATCATTTGCATCAAGATCTTCAAAATATCTGGAGGAATGACGTTGTCGATGTACCTTGTGCGATAAAGCCATAGAGGCTCACGCAAGGCTTCCAAAACAAGACAGATATGATTCCCTGATGTACCCTCCAGTGCAAAAGAGTCGGAGAGCTTTCTGATGAAATGCCAGCCTCTGTGCTGTGGATTCACTTGGGAGATGTGTTTCATGATGTCAAGTTCGTTTTCCGCAGGAGCCCGCCGTGAAGGATGACTGATTGCATTGATCTTGATAGCAACATATCTCTCTTGCGACCAGCGCCAGCTGCGGAGGATTAGATGATGGCATATTTTCTTGTGAAGATGCAGCTGACCGGTGAAGATCTCGAGTGAGCCATACAGTCGAGTTGGCACCGTAGCCCAACTTTGTCGCAACCTGGTATCTTCCATTGAGAACCTGGCCCAGATGAACAGGGTAGAAACGATCAGCATGATAGTTTGGTGTCTTCTCTTCTTCAACGGGGATCGAGGGATCAAGCCGTGGTGCCGCAACGGACGACATGGGCCATGGTCGGCGGTAGAGAGCCATAAGGAGCCGGGTTTTGATCATTCTGCGTAAGGCAAGAATATGTCAAAATGCGACGGAAAAGAGACACCAGAATGCCATTGAGTGAGGCCTGAGCGTGAAGCAGCGAGGTGTTGGTTGTTGCGACCTGCAATCGTCGTCAACAAGGTGGGGGAAGCAACCAGATGGCTGCCTGAGGCAAGGTAGTCTTGTAGAGATAGGATGAGGATATTGCTGGAGGACTTATATTTAGCAAAATGCCATGCTGCATAGCCGTACACCGCTGCGCCTCAATCGCGCAACCTCTATTATGTAGATATTATAATTTATTTTACCATTGTAGCCCTCTAAGAAGAGATTCAAAAGGGAATATAACAAGAATGCAATAGTGGCAAATGTTTCGGTCTCTCAGACTGCCAGGGGCAGAATTACAGACGCTGGAATTCTAGGAGTAGATTATGTGTCCAATAGATAAAACCAATATGAGGCCCTCATCTTTTACCACATTACTCGGAGACAAAACTCAAGC
>JABCKW010000037.1:0-62609 GCA_014824385.1 Fusarium cyanostomum | reverse complement strand
CCTAAAAAACCGGCCATGAAGCCCTCCCCCTAAGAAGGTCTCCTGGTCCGCTGGACACGCATTTGCGCTTTCTCGATTCCCTCTGCGCAAGAAATAACAGGGAGCCATCTCATTCTTGATAGACTCATGCGTGGACATGATCCAGCTACTGTATTATTAACTGTGTGTCTTTGATGTATTCGAAGGTGAATTTTGGGTATAGAAGACAAAGATAGACGATATAGAAATAGACTGCGGATAAACTACTCGGTTTCTGCGTGTGGAAAGTTTTAAAATGCCACCAACTCGTAGACCAAATTTAGACCCTCCAAACCCAACTTTCGTTTCTACAGTTGAGCCTTTGCTGCTCTAAGCTGAGATAACGCTGAAGTCGAGCTGAGGTGCCTAGAGGTCCCTATCTTGGGGATCACCATCTTGGGCAAAGGGTCCGGATCTGGGATAACGACCATGGTTGAAGTCCCGGCTGGATTCCCCCAAATCAAGAAATCTGCCCTCTGTTCATGTGCCTAGCGGTTAAAGAAGACATCTTGTTGACGATTCTACTCCTTAACGTAGTTTTTACCTGGCCAGGCATTTTCCATGTCTACCATGTCCCGGCCTTAATATGCCAGTAAAGAGAGTTTACATGTTGAACCACTCGTGCTCTAGTACCTCGTCGACTCCTGCGCGCTTGCCAGGCTCATAGCGGAACAACTTGTATAACAAATTTGCCATCAGCTTTTGCTCTGCCTCAGGTGTATCCAAAGACGTGTTGGCTCCTTTTTTATGGTCCCTGCCAGGCGTGACAATTTCCATGGGTTTGCTCAACAGCACCTCGAGTGTCCACTCCTCCTCAATATCTGCGTCTCGAAGCCATTTTCCTTGATCATCAAAAAAGTCCTCCCTCGCTTCCCACTTATGCCACCACGCCTCGGGAAGCTTACCAAAAAAGCGCACCATCTCAGCTACCAGCTCCTCCTTGTCGTAAATCATGTAGAAGAGCGGAATCTGCTGCCGAATCTCGAACAAAGTGCATCCAAGAGCCCACAGATCGCAGGCCGGGCCGATGGCACCCGCCTCTTCCAGCAGCACCTCCGGAGGGAGGTAGTGCTCGGGAATGCCGAGGTCCTCGGGCGGCGACGAGAAGGAGAAAGACTCGCCAAAGTCGATGACGCATATTTGATCCGTCAGGTACTCACTACCTAGGCGGGAGATGTCGCCGGGTGAGACAAGATATCTCGGCGAGGATGCCGGGAGGTCGTCGCCGGACTCAGTTCGCACTTGGGCCTTCTTGGGCTGGCCCAGAAGGGAGACCATTTCTTCCTCGGACAGATGGTCGAGGTTGGCGATTCGAACGAGGATGTTAGACGGCCGGAAGTCTAAGACGTCGTCAGTTTGCGGGTTACGGAGCTCGGCATGGAGTACAAACCTCCGTGGCAGAGATGGTTATTGTGCAAGAAATGCAGGGCCTGGGCAGCTTGATGGGCCATTTGTCGAAGTACAGGCCCCGGGTCTTTCTCCATCCGCATCCATAGGTCAGGCGACACGCAAGGGCCGAGAACCGGGAGTACAATGCACTGGTGGGTTCCGTTTGGCCCCTCAACTGAAAAGTGGTCTAGCGGAGTTGCGATATACTCAGCGCCGGGAATGGATTTATCCAATCGCTCCAGGGCGAGGTCCTGGAGATCCTCAGAACTCACATCCCCGGCCATGACCTTGACAGCGACATTGCGGGTTTCCAGCGTGTCCCGACAGAGCCATACCGTGCCGAATCCTCCGTGGCCGAGCCTGTGAAGGACACGATAGCGACCTGACGCACCGAGGCAGTCACCGAGGTGAGTAGGGTGATAACCGCCATCCTGATACTCCTCTAGGGATTCGAGACCTTCATTTATTCCGTCAAGGTATGTACCGTGAGAGGTCGCCGGCGCATGCTCAAGGGGTCCGTCGTAGTCAAATAACGCGCCATACCTGCCATCCACATCCACATCCCCCGTATCGTGAGGGCTCTTGTTGGACATGGTTTTAAACGGTTTACTGGCTGAGGTTCACAGAGCAGAAAAGGTGGAAAATTGCAGGGGAAATCTAGGCTTAGACGCTGCGGCTAGCGCAGATATCAAAGGGCAGCTCCTCGAAAAGAAGAAATACTGCCGGCTGACGTTCCAAGTAAAGGGAAGGCAATAACCCGAATATGTAAGAAGCGAAGGTGTTGTTTGAATACGATGAGATGGACTCCTCTCAACCTCGAAAGATAAAGATGCCCCGCGCTGCTGACTAAACTATTGGGAACAATCTTGAGGCTGAGGGCATAGAAACGGGGATAAGAATGCCAAATGGGTTGACTGGGCTGAATGGGACTGATGGCAGCTCATGAGATAGCTGAGTCGGAAACCGAACAAGTCGTAAAAAGCGGCTACCCGTGCCAACTCTCGTGTCGCTCGAGTTCCGTCTAGTTATAACATATCATTTAGAATTACATAGATTATATATTTACATGATAGACCTGAATGCTTTCATTGGAATTTATCCTAAAGAGAGAATGTGCTATGAGAGAAGAACCTTGTATACTGCCAACCTAACGAGCTCCTCAAACTTGTGAGCTCGTTGGCGGTCCCAGATAACTCTTCGAGACCCCTCCCAAGTCAATCACAATCTTCTCCAGCATCATGTTTGCATGCCCCAGCTTGAGACGCAGAGTGTGCGCGCCGGGCCGCAAATCCTTCCCTGAAAACTCATGCTTCCGAATCCATACATTGTCCGACGCAGCAAAGAACCAACCATCAGCTGATGCCCAACCCTTATCAGCGGCGTTTCTCTGGCTTTCAGGGGTGCTCTTCTGTAGACAATACGTCAGTCGCGGGCCTTCATCAAGTTGCACTTGGTAGGACAAAATGTCCTCCGGCGAGAGATCTAGCGTGGTGCTGAAATACAGCACCAAAGAGGCCTCAGATGTCTCGGAGAAAAGGTAGAAAGGATAATTGACGTATGGCAGCGTGCCAGTTTCTTTGAACCCAGGAACAAGGGTCAAAGACCCAGTCTCAAGCCTGCCTGTATGGGGAAGTGCGACGTATGGGAACTCGATGTGACAGTCGGTTGCCGGGATGGAAACATAGCCGCTTTGCTCAACGAAGCCTCCTTGGAATATATCTGGAACTCGCCGGCCATCGATCGGTAGGTGCACTTGCTCAAAGTCCCCTTCTTGAGATCGAACGTCGATGAGCACCTCTCCACTGAAGCTCTCAGGCACCAGGTCCCAATTGAGAGTGATTTCAACCCGAACGTCGTCCTGCCCAGGTACTAACACCCCTGAAGACTTGGACAACCGTATCCAGGGGTGTGGAGTCGAAGCCGACCAGTTGATGGTGGGAACACCTCGGGTAAAGATATCAAACCATCTTGTCCTTGGTCCGTAGTAGCTCATGGGTCCCAACGTGAGTCCTGGGACTAGATCTCTTCTGCTGGGATGCGTCCGCTCAGACTCCTCATTGATGCGGCCAACTCGAACACCTTCATGGCCCTCGACCGCGACGCCCATTTGGCCAACAATTGGGTTTGAATTCTGCCGCCTCTGAACAAATGCCAAACCACTGATCATATCACGCGAAGGCGCATGCCAGGTGTCCTCGTAGCCGTAGTGCGGCTGCATCAATATGTGATTCCACTTTCCGTCCAGAAGCGAATGGTATTCTTCTGAGAGATCGAAGTCGGCATCGAACAGGTCAAGAACGTCTTGGGCAACTTTGTTGGCCGAGTTTCGCCTTTGACGAGCGAACAGCTTGTTGCGGGCTTGCAAAATCCTCAACGCATTGTAGATGTAAGACGCCTTCGTTGGGTGAAGAATGAGCTCGAAAGATGCTGCCCTTTGTTCTTCAGAAACACGGCTGTGCGTTTGCTCGGCCAGGTCAAGCAAGGCTTTCCAGCGATTCAAGATGGCATCTGCTTCGTTGTAATGCAGCATCGAGAACGTCTCGGGCTCGATATGCTCGTGCTTCCTCAGAGACAACAGCCGGTCATGTTGATGCCAGATGGCACCAACCTCGTCTGCCAGCTCGACTCCAAATTCCCGCTCCGCAAGCTCATGAAAGAAGCGTGGGAGGCTGTCATGTTTGATATTGTCGACGTTGTAAGCGAGCGCCATCGCAAATGATATTGGCACTTCCTGGGGCTTCAGATCGCCAACATTAAAGACCCATATTTGTTTAGCGTTATGATGATACGCCTGCAACAGTTGATGCCATACTTTGCCCTTTGCACGACCTATTAGCAAGCCACTCGGCATGAAAATCCAAAGACTTACCAGGGAGTTGGTGTTGATCCACTTGTAACTGCGAGGATCCCCGACATATTGAAGATGGTAGTAAACCTAAAGAACTGTTAACAGCGCTTGGCACAAGGTCCTGACAGTATTCACCCCTGCCCCGCCAGTTCTTTTGGCCTCTTGTGACGATGGGAGCCGACGGATTGTGCCAAAGTTATCATCTTGAAATAGCAGCGTAACATCCTCGGGAACATTCAGTCGGCCAGTCTCGAACATTGACTGAACTTCTTTGTAAATGGCAAACAGTTCTGAAATAAGGTCAGGCATGTTTCAAGTGTTGGTTGGGAGTAGTGCGTACGGGGCACGGCGTCTTCGCGCCCATAAACCTTCTTGATCACCTTCCGCTGAGTCTCGATGGCATCCTGAACAACAGCAGCAGGGTCCTCAGCTGCCATCTTCTTGTCGTACTCGCCTCTGATACCGAGAGTAAAGTATGATTCACAGCCTTTGGCTCGACTCGCCCCATGCTCGAAGAACGAGGTGATTTTCTCTTTGTTATCCAACCAGTTCCAGCTCCCATCTGGATTCTCTGCAAACCACTCATTCGAGAGACGTTGCATCGGCTCATGGTGTGATGTAGAGACCATGATACCATACTCGTCCGCTAATTTCTGATTCAGGGGGTCATCAACGAAGAACGATGCCCCGGGGTTGGGATAACCGGGCCACATAGCCGGCCAGAGGAAGTTGGCCTGTCATTTGTAAGTTTTCTAGCACATTTTGAACGATACAAACTCAAGAGTCCGGGTTACCTTGAGCCTCAAAAGCAGTTCAAAGACATGCTTGTAGAACTCTGAGTTGTATTTGCCAAACTTCTCCCTGACCCAGCCCGTCAACGCTGGGGCTTCATCGTTGAGGAAGATGCCTCGGTATTTCACAGATGGCTCTCCGTGGAGGGTATGTTTTCGAACTGCATGAATTTCCTTGTGATGCTTCGGCGGCACGTCTGCCCACCAATACCACCTACACCAAGTTAGATCTATTGCATTGCATCTATCGTAGATGTAAGAAACTCACGGAGAAACGCCAATCTGTTCTGAAACTGTATAGATGCCAAATATGGCTCCCCTTTTATCGCTGCCGGCTATAACCAGAGCCTGTCGACATGTGTCGAAAGGTTCGTCGACTACAGATGTGCTGAAAGACTCCCATTTCCCACCAATTTCCCGGGCATCGAGTTTGCCATTTCGTTCAAGATGCTGGAGGAGGCAACTTGCACCTATGCTGCCCACAAGAATTGCTGTTTTCGTCTGGATTTTATGGTAGTCTGACTGTGAGTTGACCAAGATCAGAGGGCTGGCATCTCCATTGGTAGCCCGACCAAAGTCCTGAGCCAAGTCTCTTGCGGCTCGCTGAACTCCTAAACAATCTGATTGATCAACTACTATGCAAGCGCCAACCAGATCAATAGACCCAGCTGAAGGAGAGAAGCCGACTATCTTTTCCTCGAACATGGTCAAAGCTGTCTTCGGGCCTGAAGGCTTGAATCAACGGTGTTGAGGAAGCAAAACGGTTGGCTAAAACTAACAACTCGTTGATCTACATTCTCGGGCAGAAAGCCGATAATAAACACCTCATCCAAGACTTCCCCTCGTGGATTGTGGCTCGGGCCTCTGTCGATCACACCATTCACGGGTTCAAAGCCCAAGTAGGCAACATTAGGCGCCAAAACCAGGGCTATCCCCACTCTTAAACCCCGAGCAAGACCGAAGAACTAACACTCATTGGAACAGGGAGGATCGTCAGTTTCTGTACGATACCTCATTGATGTAAGAACGTCCGGATGAAGATGATTCGCAAGCCAGCGGTCTCACACGTTCAAGCATGTCTAATATTACTAGAAAAGACAACTAGCTCCAAGCTTTACTGCATATCCAGACATTTAAAGAGGAAGCTTGGTCTCTGACTCGGCGAGAACGCCGGACCTGATGCAACGTTCTCTCCATTCTGACCCTTTTCCTGTTTACCCCAGACCCTACCCCGGATCGCCTCCCCAGGAAGTTGACTCAGTTAATAGGGAATAAAGTTAGGGAGGTTGGGCGTAAGATCTAGGATCCGGACTAAGCTACGGAGTGAACTCCGGAAGATATATAAAATACATAAAGCGTTATATCCCACTAAGTTCCAACGACTCACCTCCCTAATATCTAATTGTGACCTAACGACCCGATCCAACACTATGAAAGACGCCGAAATAGCCAACGATGCACCCCATGCGGTGGAGATGGAAGAAAATCTCAAGAACCGCACTAATTACGATCTCGTCGACAAAGAGGTTGCCCAATATGCAGCTCAGGGTAGAATCGATATCGACAAGGAGACAGATTCGCGCTTGAAGAAGATGATCGACAAGCGCATTCTTGTTGTTATGATGGTTACATACTTTATCCAATCTCTTGATAAAGGGACCATGTCATTTGCCTCAATCATGGGCATTATCGAGGACGCGAACCTCAAAAAGAACCAAGTAAGCAGTCTGCTAACCATTTGTTGTACAGCAACCGCTAATGAATCAGTACTCGTGGCTCACTACTATCATCTACCTCGTCGTACTTGTCGTCGAGTACCCGGAAAACTACATCATTCAACGCGTACCGATCGCCAAATGGCTATCCCTGAACATCGTCCTCTGGGGCGTCTCTCTCGCCTTGCATGCTGTAGCACTGAACTTTCCCGCTCTGCTTGTGCTTCGTGGTCTTCTGGGCGGGTTTGAAGCCGCATGTCAGCCCACCTTTGTCCTTCTTTCGTCTGTATGGTGAGTGCCACCCTTGCGGTCAACTACAGCGGCGGTACTGATCAAGACGCAACAGGTACAAACGAGACGAACAAGCCTCCATCATCATCTACTGGTACATGATGAACGGTTTCCAATAAATTCTCGGTGGACTTTGCGCTTTTGGTTTCTCGTTTGTTCCTTCGACCGCACCAATCAAGTCATGGCAGGCTCTTTTCATGACTTACGGAATCGCAACTGTCATCTGGGGAGCGTTCGTCCTTACGTGGATGCCAGACTCGCCCATGAAAGCCAAGTGTTGGTCTGAGGACGATAAGAAGCTCATGGTAGAGCGTGTAAGGGGGAACCAGACTGGGTTGCAGAGTCGCGTATTCCGAAAGGAACAAGTTTGGGATGCGTTTACTGACCCTCAGTGTAAGTTGCTCCCCTTTCGCAGAAACTAAAGGGGCTAACCTCTGTGGCCAATAAAGTCTACGCTTTTGGTCTGATCCAGTTGCTCACTACCCTACCGTCTGGTGGTCTCGGCGCATATGCAAACATCATGGTCAAATCATTCGGCTTCTCAACATGGGAGACTCAACTTCTCCAGATGGTCATCGGTGCAATCCTGATTATCGTCATGACGGCCTCTGCGTACGCAGACAAGCGATACAAGCAAACAACAATCATCATGATGATCGCGCTTCTCCCGACTATCGCCGGCGTCGTCGTTCTCATCGCTGTCCCATTCCACCCATCAAAGCGAGTTGGCCTCCTCATTGCTTACTATATCATGTACACCTTCTGGGCATGCTCTGGACTTGCTCTTTCACTGGTGTCGAGGAATGTTGCCGGATCAACCAAGAAATCCATTATCATCGCTAGCAACTTCATCTTCTGGGCTGTTGGAAATGCCATTGGCCCTCAGTGTTTCCGTGACAAGGACGCACCTCGATATTTCCTCGCCTTGGCCATTGTCTTGGGCTGCTTTTCTCTCTTGGAGCTCGTTCTTTTTCTGCTTCGAACCTACTACGCCCTGCAGAACAAGAAGCGAGACGCACTGGTCATGAGCGGCGAAGTTGTTGCGGACACTGATCTCACACACGCGTTTGAAGATGTCACTGATCGGGTAAGTCTTTCGCATGATAATCTATCCTACTCATTACTGACTTGCGGGATAGAAAAATCCGCATTTCCGGTACTCTTTCTAGTTGATTACCTTGACGATAAATTTGAGAGTGGCCACCACCACCTAAGGCGTAAGGGAGATTGGATAGGAGTATATCTCTACATGACTTTCCTCAGACTGGTAGACATGCGGCTGGAAGAAAACACCAACGGTCACTTACTACCAAGACCTAAGTCTCATCGAAAATATTGAACCAATACCAGCCTAAACACAAGACTATGATGTTCGTAAGATTACTGAAAGTCGAATCTACTCCAGGTTAGCTCTTGTGTGATCATCTCGTTGATGGAGGGATCTGAACCCATCATATCAAGGAACTAGGTCCCCCTTTTTCTTAGACCGCGAAGTAGAGCATTTCGAGAGTGTTAGGTAGCGCATTCGTAATACTTAGGATCACTGGTGTTTAGTGGACGAAATATTTGAGGCCATCTAACTCACAATGCACGTCAGGTTCCTTCGCAACCAGCGATGAACTTAAAAAGGAGATAAACACGATGGGATCCTACAGAACATGATGGACTCCATCCCGCAGTATGGCTCTATCTTCTGCCTTTAGTTAACAGGATCAAATCGCCGCCTATTGATACTCAGTATTGAATCCAGTGACTCCGAACAACAGATTTGGAGAGAAGTGTGAGTCTATTATACTGTATTAAGCTTTCGTCGTGTTGGTGAGAATGTCAAACTGCCTGAGAAGTAAAGTTACACCTCGAATCCCCTGGGCTTGATAACGAGAAGTTGGTTGCTTCCGGTTTCGCCGTTTTGAAATTGTTGCTAGGAAATGCAAAGCAAGTCGCAGCAATGCGCGGTATAAGCTTGAATATCCTCAACATAAGAGATATGTCTTCCAATTCGCGCTTTTGCGCTCATACCAAACCTCAAAAGTAGCCAGATACTTCACAATAGGAGAGAACAATACCTTTTTTATCGGCATACGGTGATTGTATCGATCTAGTGCTTGTCACTCTCCACCCAGCGTTCAGGCCGGAACACCTCTACATCAGGCCCAAAGATGGACAGTTAACGTGCTCCACCTGAGTATTATTATAGTTGAGGTAGTTTGCGAGGACTCTCTTAACCCTGGAAGATAGAATTGCCCAGCAATCGTTGCATCACACTCTGGGACCATCCGCCACAACGGCAGACCAGTTAAAGGATGTAGTTTAAAGGCTTCATTCAAAATAGCTTGGAGATATTCCATCTTCTAAGTCTCCTTGAAGCTAAAGTGTCTGGGATGTACAGCACGTCTTTTTTCTTCTTGCCTCCCTGCCTTGTTGACGAAGTTTTCAAGTCGCACTGGGGGTGCTTCATAATAAAGCATAGTATGGCCGAGTCTAATTTCGGTCGCAGCTACTCGGCCATCATATTGGACAACCATCCACTGAGGACATAGCAATAACTGCAAGTAACTGCGTCCTTACGATGCCCGGCCCCGATACTTGGAGAGGCATCCACCCGCTGAATGTCTTTCATTCTGTACGTTAAGGTCTTTTGGGCTTCGACTGGTGTTCTCTCACGAACCGTTCATCGAATGGAATGATGTACTCCATGCCGGTGACCGAGTTTCAAGCAAATAGTTGCGGGTAGCGAACAAGAAGGGATGAATCCAGGAGCAGATACCCACAATATGCTGGCGATCGCGAGAAAAACTTCCAAGAAAGCCACGATACCCGCTATTTCCACGCTGTAGCGAGTATGTTATCATGTTATCAAGGGCATAACATTGGAACTCGTGATCGATGTCAACAGGCGGCTGACTGTGTGGGTGATAGAGCCCCCGCCATTCCTCGAAGTCGCTGATCGGATACGTCGGTACATTCATCTACAAAGTCTTCGTACGAAACAAGGGCCGGCATGGCATGGGTGCTCTGAGAGAGTCGCCGAATTTGTTTGGAGTGTGCTTGAATAGTGGCATGGGCGAAGGTGGATGGGCTCGGAGTTCGGAACGCTGAAAGCCTGGTACAAGGGAATTTATCTGCTTGGTCGACACCGTGCATCATCCAGGCTCCTAGAGCTAGGCGGTGATTGAATCATTGCCCAATAGGACCTATTGTGACTGCGAGCCCCTTTTCATCTCCGCTGAATCTCCATCCTCGATCAGCTAGCCTCGGCTAGCCCTATGATCTTCTCTGGGCAACATTGACTTTGATGCGTCGGCCTTCAAAGCTGTAGCAAGTGTCAGTCGAGATTCAACACAATCCAAGACGCTTCTTTTCGGTGCTCGGGCTTGACTCACTCTTGTTCGTTCATGGCCTCGATGGCGGCGTTGGCCTGGTCCTCAGTCTCCAACTCAACAAAGCCGAACCCTCTGCTGCGGTTTGTGTCGCGGTCCTTCAAGACGACCTGTAGAGGCTGTCATTAGCAAACGTGTGCATCAGAGGCAGTATGCGACGGCATCAAAGACGTACGGCATTTCGGACATTGCCGAACTGCGAAAACGCGTCGCGAAGAGACTCGTCAGTGGTGTTCCACGAGAGGTTTCTGCTTGATTGTCAGGAAATGCGCAAAATAGACACAGACACAATAACAAACCCAACGAATAGTCTGGACATTTTGGCGGTCGAGAGAGAGGCAGTGCTGTGATCTGTGAATCTGTGATCTGTTGAAATCTGTGATGGTGAAGAAGCGGGGTACGATGTTTTGAGGAAAAGAAAGTGCGGGAGCAGAATATCGAGCGGCTGTTTAAGTACTGACACCACCTCTCGTCCTTCAAGCGCGGATGACGCAGGTCTCACCTGGCGGGTCTGCCCTAGCGGTGCCTGCCCAATCACATGACCCGCGCATCTTTGTCAGCATGTCACAGCGGGGTCCCAACTTGCCTGCCAGACGATCTTGCCGTTTGGGGCTTAAACCCTTGATTGGCGTCATCGAAGCCCCGCACCTGGGTGCGTGCTTGATACCTACCTTAGGCACCTACTCATCGCATGGAACGAACGCTTGCCCCTCACGTTGCATGATGCCCGATGGCTCGGTTGAGTCCAAGGCTGAGTTCGGTACGCGCAGCATCAGGTATCTCGCGCGTTCGACATTTTTAAGCACGCGAGGCCTTTTCTGATATTGGAGAATACCGTGGAAGCGGGGTTGAGAAACTACCTCAGGCGGGGCCCCCGTATCTTTGCGGTCCTAGAAGTCGGGCTAGGTACCTATCCAGGTACTTTTTCCTCGAACTAGAAAGTATTTTCCATACCAGTGCCTATTCAGCAGTGTTCGTTCCCCTCTTTGGATGGTGTATCCTCCCTGCATCCTTCTATTTAAGATTGCTCTCGGTCAGTGTCGCAGTTGAGCTAGCGACGAACTAGCAAACAGTAAATTAGCGCACCTACTGAGCCTCAGTGCTGCAGCCACTGGAGGATGTTATTGGCACAGCGCGTCTACCTTTGTTTGCGGTGAAGTGTAGCAAATTCACGGTCTGTCGCTGACTCTCTTCTGGTGATGACTTGTTGGCGGCGGGTCGGTTCTTGGTGAGTGAGACATGGGAGTGAGGAGAGGAGGATACAATGAGAGCAAGCCGGGACCATGTTTGGCCATCCTCTCAAGCTTCGTGATATAAAAAGTGATCCGATCAACTGCACCAATCAATCGCAGTTCCACCTTTAACGCCATTCTACCACATAATTTGTTTGGGTCACACCAGGCATTTAACAATGATTTGTATGATGTATCCCAGAGTCCCGAAGGAGACTTTTATTGCAAATGCTCCTTTATCGTGGTGGAGCTGGTTTCGGAAAGGTGGCTGTAAGAAACCTCCTCGACAAAGTACAAAGGCGACATGTTTATTGGCTTAGGAGAGTAACAAGCAGCCTCAGAGGCAGTAAGAACATCGGGAGTCTCCCCTCGTCGGATCTTCTTTAGGTACCTGACCAAGAAGGGGCTTCTCTCTTCGCCATGTATAAAAATCACACCGGTTACCATCACCTGGCAAGGAATGTCCACTCCAGAAGGCAAACCTCCCGGCATAGTTCCCGTACTGAAGCCTCCAGATGGAACATCCATCAAACAATCAATCACCATCCTCGATTATTTCCAAGACATTTGCGCGCATCCCCACCCTAGGTACGAAGCAGTGGCAGATAGAACTGGCCAATAGGGCGAAATGTGGCTTACGGGCGAGACTCCGGAGCAAGAAGCGCCAATTGGAGACATGCTTTGCCTGGCAGATGAAGCAAACACAAGGGCACCGCGCTATTCGCTCCGATGGAGACCACCAACCTTTCGCGGCCAAACTGGCACTGACTGGTTCTTGAATATTGCTACAAGAAACTGAAGCTTCTGAACGAGTGCTATGAGGGCGACGCCCTGGAGGAGGGTAGACGGATTCATATCGCGGATTGCATCCTGTATTCACTCTCGCAAAGGATCTGTATTGCCTTGATCCGATGAAAGAGTTGCCCAACCTTGAGCGATTCTACAAGTCGTTCCAAAAGAGGGATAATGACAAGGTTGACGAGGACGGAGTTGGCGAGCCAATGGCTTCCAGTGAATGCTTGTACGGATACATATTTCAGATAGAACGGAATAGACCTTGGCCCGTTAAAAGTTCATGCTCCGAGCGCCGCCCGCGGGCCGCGCCTTGGGTCATACTGGTTTTTGAGTTGACGTGCTGCCGGTGAACGGGGAGATGCTGCGATGCGCTCATTTTCATGGCGTTGGTCACGGGGAGCTCGGATGGTCGCATGAGCAATAAGGCGCGGAAGTCGGAGGCGAGGGCCGAGCGACGGGCCGGAAATAGCGTGATTTCGCAGGGATGAAAGATATCATCCGATCGAATTTATTGGAGTATCTGATTGGACTTGATTGCAGGCGACGGGGAGTTGGCGAGTGAGATGCGTAGGTATGCGACGTGAATTGAAGGGAGAGTACAGAGTGCGGAGTATGACTTGTGTGTCAAGTTAGATAGCAAAGTATATTAAGCATAGGAAACTCTCGTTAGAATGCTTGTTGAAAATCTTTGCAGCCTTGCCAATGGCGCAAGTATATACTTCTTCAGCTCGGTCCTCCATCACCCTTGTCGGGATATCGGGGAAATCGGGGAGGTCGGGGAGTTTGCGAGACCTGATGGAGCCGATGGCCAAGGACGCCAATGACTGTAGCCGGCGACCGAGGTCCGTAGAATTTAGATCATTGTATCCATAAATCTTGGGGTTAGCAACACTAAATGAACCTCAATGCTTTCGCTGAATAAGATGTTGTATGGTGTAAGTAGTTATGTGGCATGGACCTGCTACTTGCAAGACTTCTAAACGGGAGCATGCAATCAAAGAGTCTCGTGCCCGTCTTCCACTTTTGGACGTTCTCTTTTGTAGACGCCTGGGTCGTCGGCTTGCCGCTTCTCCCCGTCCCGACAGCCCGATACCCGTGGTCGCTCATCTCGTCTGCCGCTCACAAAAACCTAACCCACGCCGGCCCCGACATCCGCCAGAATGGCCACCCCGGCGGCCGGCCGGCTCGCAGCCGCGGACAGAAGGTACGAATGACAACCAGAGTCACGGAAAAAATGCCTGAGATCCCAGTTCCTGGATCTCCTCGGAACGACTCAACCCCTCCCTTTGCAACTAAAATCGCGGTCAATCCCTTCGATAAACCAGAGGTAGCCCTTTCCCGACGACCCGTTACATGACTCCCGCAACAACCCAACTGCAACCTCGCCGCCATGCCCCGGACCAGCAGCTCAAAGGCAAACATCGCCGCGGGATCCTCGGCGGCTGCGGCGCGGCGTTCGGCGGCCGGCCGACCTTGTAAGGCGAGGTCGCTTGCCTGTCGAGAGTGTCGCGATCGCAAGATTCGCTGTGACGGAGCCCGGCCTGCGTGCGACTCTTGCTGTAGACGGGGACTTAGTACTGAGCAGTGTGTGTATCCCGAGATTGAGCATGAGGGATCCATCGCTTCGTCGCGGAGGTGAGTTCGGGGAGTTTATCGGCATCGGATCATGATGGAAACTGACCTGATATGACGAAGCTATATCCGCGCGCTGCAGAAGCGAATCCAGGAGCTTGAGGAGAAGGAAAAGCAACTTGTAAGTGTATTAGATCAACTAGTTATAAGTTCGGTTTGTTGTGCATGGTTACTCATCGCTCTCATAGGAACTTGCAACGGAGGGTCGTGATGCCTTTGCCGCAACTACGCCCGCCCATGACGACACCTGGAGGAAGTTGTCCAGCTCTCCCGGTGCTGTATCTGAACAACTAGCACGACCTCCCAAGCCTCTGGACCATGTTCTTCCGCCCATCCATGCCGACTCCAGCTATCCTCTCCCCGGCTTCCCTGCCAGAGCCGGCTCTCTGCCCATGGTCCATGAGCCCACCAGCTACTACTCCCACCCAATGGGTGCTAGCCCTCCGCTAACTGATGACCTTGAGGATGCCTCGCATGTCAAGGCCTCTTCTTTTGGCTCCTACTCTTCCAATGTCAAGGCAGCTCTTATGCTCGAAAAGATCTCCCTGCCGCCGACGGATCTCATGGACGAGTTGCTGGCCGAGTACTTCGGCATCGACTGGATCACTATGCCTGTTGTTCACCGTGCATCCTTCTACCAACGCTATCATCGCCTCATCGCCGTTGCCAACTCACGATACCGTCGCGACATTCCTCTAGAAGAAGCCACGGAACTCGCCGCGACCTATTCCCTCCTCCTCGGCATGCTCGCCATCGGCCAACTTGCCAAGTCCACACCCGCAGAGCCAGCCTCAACACACACGTCGAACGCGTACGAGCTCCATCAGCAGGCGAGAACGCTTCTTCTCATCGACCTTTTATCCGTGGCATCCCTTCCCGTTGTGCAGGCTTTGGTTATCCACGCTCGGTTCTTGCGGCGCATGGACATGGCCCAGGAGAGTTGGATGCTGACGGGCATGGCACATCGGCTCGCAGAAGGCTTGATGCTTCATCTTGACTTGCCAGGAAAGACCCAAGCTGAGCGTGAGGAACGTCGGAGAACTTGGTGTGCTTGCGCGTTGCTTCTTAGGTGAGCCACCGTAACATGTAATGTTTGCACTGTTAAAACTGACCTTCATAGGATGCAAAATTCCCCTGGAAGCCAAGCAAATGCAAACTTCGGAACTCTACCTCAAGAAATCGACGACGAATACCTAGAGAATTGTCCACACGGCCCAGACAGATACCAGCCTTCCGATGTTCCTTCACGAATCTCCTTCTTCGTTCAAGGGCTAAAGCTCTCCGATGCCGTCCTGCAGCCAATTCAGGACTCCTACTTCCACCCAAAGCGGGACAATGGCAACAAAGAATCGATTTCCGACATTCTGGGAGCTGCCTTGAAGCTCGATTGCGAATTGGAGGAGTGGCAATCTGCCTTGCCTGAGCACCTACGCTTGAAGTTTCCCTGCACTCAGACGGAGGCTGTTTTCCGCCGTCAAGCTACCCTCCTGCAAATGAGGTATGTTTTGCATGCTTTTCTAAAGAGACTAGACGCTGAGAGCTAACTTGTGTTTAGATATCTGGAGACCAAGGCACTGATTCCCCGAGTGGCAATCATGAAGCTCGTCAGCAGTCATGCAGGCCAACCACCCTCAATGGTTGCCAGGTCGATGCTGTCGGGGCTTTTCGAGTCGTGCTACGCGGCGAGCGTCGAACTGGAGGATATTATGAGTCGCGAAAGGAGATTGGTTGTGTTTGACGGACCCCCCGAGAGTCATGCTGCAATCTGTACGTTCTCATATCTGTGCAATTATCGAGCGTCTTTTGCTAACCTGCCTTGCAGCCCTCTGCATAATAGGCATGACCCTCACCATACTGTCCCAGCACCCTCTTTTCAGGGACATAATTACCAGCCCAACCCCCGTCACCGACGAGGCCAGACGATGTCTCGCAACGGCTAGGCAGTACATGACCCCTCACCACCCGTTGGCTGAAAAGTTCGTCCACACCTTGGACTCAGCCTTGCAACCTCGGTCACGGTGTGTCTCCTCCCCTGGCGTGTTGGATCCAGCACTTGAGGCAAAGCCCGTTGGGCCTGTTCTGTCCAATTTGACGGAGGCCCCGGGGGCTGTGGAGATGGCGATGCTTGAGGCCTGGTATATGAGAGAGCCGGGCTTGGCGTCTGGATCTGGTGTTCCGGTCAGCGAGATTGTTTCTTTATGGTGATTGGATTGGGATATGGAGTTTTCATTTAGCGGCATTAAGATACCCAAGCAGAAATTTCGCGATTTACTTTTACACTCTTAATCATCAAAGGTGTTTGAACTGGCTGTTCTGGCTGCCTCCCGAGGTCTTCATCGCCGACACGGCCGGGCCAATGCGGCCGAGGCGCAGCTTGGCCGGCCGCCCGCGTAGGAGGCCGACCTTGATATAAAACAAGGCAATTCAACTCGCCAATCAATCGCCTTTTGGCTCTCTGAATGCCCCAGTTGTTTCAGTGAATCAATCTGGTCCGTTGTAATGGCCCGTGGTGGCGTCGTCAAAATGTTCGGCCTCCTGCTCCACTGACCATCTCCTTGTCCTAGCTGCTCTGAGATTGTTGGTGAAGGACAGGAACAGACTTGCACTGCCGCATTAAACCCTCCCAGCTGGAAAAATATTGTGGTCCCATCCGGCAGGCCCAACATTCCTCGATGTGATGCTGCGCCTGGTGAATGGACGGCATCCGACAGCTGGCGAGCACTGCAACGGGCCAACACTTCTTTCACCTTCTGTAGAGCTTCTATTTACCTAGGGATTGGCGTTAGGCAGATTAGCATCGGCTGCCTGCAGCTGTGCATAAATCAGAACGCCTCTCCCCCCCTTTGTATATTCTCCCCTCTTCTTTCTCACCACCACTTGGCTGGCGATCCACCACGAAGCCTCACCAAACACCGTAGAGAGCATATCAACACTTCCCAAACCACCCGGAGCTTTGTGAAAGCTCACCAGCCATCAATATGACGACCTCAAAGGCTGCGAAGCCAGGCGAGGGGCTCGCAAACCGGGCTCTACTCGACAAGATGGACAAGCTGCGGGATCTGGGCATCTCGGATATGGTTCCTCTTCCTCAGGTAAGTTCTCTTCACACGCCCACTAGATAACCTCTCCTTGCTCATAAATGTGGTAGATGGTTGTAGTTGGTGACCAGAGTGCCGGAAAGTCGAGTGTCCTGGAGTCTCTCACCGGGTTTCACTTCCCTCGCTCCGTCACCCTCTGCACTCGCCATGCCACCGAGATCATCTGCCGCCGTGAGGAGACGGAGAGTATCGTCGTTTCCATTCACGCCGTGGATGCAGACGAAGACCAGGCTCGATCCTTTCGCCGTACCGCAACAAATCTCGATGCTGAGGAGTTTGCCCAGATCTTTGAGGATGTGCGTATTTGCTTCCCCCCATCCTCTTAGCGGAACTTGACCTTGGCTAAGCCCTCAAACAGGCTGCCAAAGTCATGGGCATCAAATCTGGTTCCGACGGCGACTCAACTGGCTCTGCCTTCAGTCGAGACGTCCTCCGTGTTGAGATCAGCGGACCCAACGAGGACCACTTGACTGTCATCGACGTTCCAGGCATGTTCGAGAACGAGACTCCCGGGGTCACGACCAAGGATGACATCGACCTCGTGAAGAACATGGTAAAGAAATACATCAGCGAGTCGCGAACCATCATCCTCGCCGTCGTTCCCTGCAACGGCGACATTGCCAACCAAAAGATCCTGACCTACGCCAAAGAGGTTGACCCCGAAGGCAAGCGAACCCTGGGTGTTTTGACCAAGCCTGATCTCGCTATCGAGGAGGCTACCAAGGCAGTTATTGTTGATCTCATCCGCGGCAAGCGTCGCGATCTCCAGCTCGGCTATTGTGTCGTCAAGAACCGAAGTGCGGACGACACTTGCTCTAGCGCAGACGAACGCAACCTCCAGGAGAAGCTGTTCTTCGACAAAGGTCCATGGGACAAGCTTCCGGCCGACCGCCTCGGCATCCCGGCGCTCAAGACCCGCATCCAGCAACTCCTCATGGATCGTACCAAGAACGAGTTTCCCAAGGTCCGTGGGGAGCTCACAGCACTACTCAAGACGAACGAGGCCTTGCTGAAGGACATGGGAGAGTCACGAAGCACTACAGAGCAGCAGAGAATTTACGTTGGGCAAATTGCCGCGCGGTTCACGCAGATCAAGAACTACGGTTTGGATGCGTACTACACGCGACACAAGATCTTCGAGAACGCCGACTTGAAGCTCCTCACGCGCATCCGCGCCATCAACGAGGGCTTTGCAAAAGTCCTCTACGAAAGAGGCCACACAAGGAGATTCCAGGCACCTAGCAGCCAAGGAGAGGACGATTCCTCTGATGACAAAGAAGTCGACAACCAGCTTTCTGGTGACGCCTCCACTGATGGCAGTGGTGAAAATTCTGAACGAGGCGATTTGTACGACGACGATGTCACCTTCGATATCCCGATACTCGGGGAGGATGAGCTGATGGATAGTATCCTTCACGAGGCTTTCCACTGCCCTGACCCCGATGAGGAGGATATCTTGGCCTACATCCAGAAGGAGAACCACTCGTCGCGTGGCTATGAACTTGGAACTGTGAGTCTTCCACCATATGTGTTGTCTTCGTTTGATTTGTGTGCGGTCCGCCGCTACTAATGCTCTCACAGTTCAACGCCGAGATGTTGCCCGTCACCTTCAAGGAGCAGTCCAAGAAGTGGCCGCCCATGGCCCGAGCCCATGTCTCCAACGCCGTCCTCATTGTCCATCATTTCATCCGCACTGTCCTCGACTCTTGCTGCCCTGACCCTTCGATTCGCACTGAGCTCTGGAACTTCCTCCTCGATGACCTTCAGAAACGGTATCGGCGCGCCGTCGACCACGCAGAGTTTCTCCTCGAGGTCGAGTTTGAAGGAAAGAGTATCACGTACAGCCCTATCTTCAACGAGATCCTGTGTCGCAACAAAGGCGCCCGCGATGAGGACGTTGGTGAGCGGGTTGAGAAAGCTGCTAAAGACTATAAGCGTAACAACATGGAATTGGGTCCAAAAGAGTTCCGCCGGATTGTTGAAGCCGAGCTCAAGCCCAAAGATACCGCCACCGCAACCTGCCAGCAAATCCACGACGTCCTTCACACATTTTACGACATCGCACGAAGCCGCTTCGTCGATGTCGTCTGCCAACAGGTCATTGACCACTTCCTCCTGCACGCTCCCGGCGGCCCGCTGGCCGTCCTTTCCGACGAGGTTGTCCTACACATGACGCCCGAGCAGCTCGAGAGCATCGCCGGCGAGGACATGCTCAGCCGGGACCGACGCGAGAAGCTGACGCGTGACATCGAGAACTTGAAGCAGGCGCTGAAGATCCTCCGCGGTTGAATGTGAGGCGACGAGCCCTTTGGGGCATCAACTTCGACAAGTAGTGAGTTGCGGGTGTCTAAAGTGACTGCGGCTTGTTATTGATATGTTAGTGAAGTTGGGGGCGAGGTCGACTGCAAATTTGGGCCTTTTGTTAGAGATCAGGGGTGTCTTGTTTGATAGAGCATGGACAGCTTTTCATTCCTTGTACTCTGCACGATTGTACTCTGCACGATGCAGACGAGCCAGGACGCCTTTAATAGATAGCACCTTGTGTAAATGGAAACTTGTATAGCACTATCCCGTGGCTCTTGATATGTCCCCGTTCTCGAAAATAACAACCTGTACCACGTACGAATTACTTGATCAAGTGCTTCACAAGCAAAACTTGAGAGAGGACATCCTTCGTATTCGTTATTCATTCGTACAAGGTTCAAGGCTCTCATGGTCCACAGAAAGCCACCTTGACTGTCGATTCCATGCTCGACATATATCCAAATCAAACATCTAAGGTATCATTGTCTAAAATTCATCATTTCCAACCAACGCCATGAGTAATATGCCAACAAGGTGTGTCCAACATCAGTTTTGTCAACCCACGACACTATTTAAGCAGGCTGCCAACATCCTGTAACTGGACCGAGTTCAATAACGGCGGCGGTCCTCCCCGGTCGATTCGTCCCCATCCAGCTCCCCAACTAGGTGGCGGCTGATGGGGGCTGACGGTTGTGGGCACTGGCACTGGGGGACCTGCTGGGAAGATGTCTTCGTCTCCCGTCCCGGAGCTGCGAGTGCTCAGAGCGATCTCGTTCGTTCCATTGCTTGACTTGGCCTTGCGGTGGTGTCTCCTCCAGAACCGTGGTCTTCGAAGTCGGGGCGTCTCTGCCATGAGCTCGGGCGATGTCATAATACCAACGCGGTCCGCTTTCCGGAGGTTGCTCATCCTCGATCGTGGATAAGAAAACCCTGCAGGTTGACCACCACGGAATGGATTCCATGCCCTCAGTTTCGGAGAGCCAAGGCTGATGCTACCATTGCATCCCGCATTATAACTCGTCCTTGGTTCACCAGAGAGCTCCTCCAGAGTCATGCCCTTCGTCTCTGGAATTAGAAGTGACACCAGGGTGCCAAATAGCATGAAAAGAGCAAAGAGTTGAAGTAGGCGGTGTAGATTCGGCGAGCAGTCGACGCCTTTGCAAGCCTGGGGCGAACCGTGACGCACCAAGGGGATGCTGATGCACTGAGCAATAATAGCTCCAATCTTGCCCATTGCAGCCGAGATGCCATGGCCGGTCGATCGATATCGTGTGGGGAAGCATTCCCCTGGAACGATGAATGTGGTCGTATTGGGTCCGGCGTTAAAGAGGAACTGGCCAATTATGTACAAGGCAAGAAAGGCACCCTTTGACAGGCTTTTGTATGCGAATCCAAGGATGCAAAAGAGGATGGTAAGGAGGAGGAAACCAATAACCTGGAGCGGCTTGCGGCCGAAAGTGTCGATGGTGAACACGGCGGTCCAGTAGCCAGGGAGCGAGCCGGCACAAGTCAAGATGATCATTCCTACCGCCTGATTGTGAAGCTTGTCATAAAGGGTGTTGCCATGACCATATCCTATTGCCTGAAGTACAATGGTGTTGTTGAGGCCCAGGCCATAAAACGCGAGATCCTTGGATAGGCGTTAGTTCAAGCAACTATAGCTACGGAAAAGGAACTTACCAAGAAGAACCAGGACAGCGTAGTGCCCAGGAGCATCTTAAAGTTCGGCCACTGGCGGAAGAAGGAAACAAGGTCGGACCAAGAGGCGCGAGGGACATTGAGGTTGCGTCCAGCAAAGCGTTTAGTCCTGACCTGGTGGACAACATCGAAAGAACCCTTGGATCTGCTGGTGACATATGCTTTGATGTCGGCGTCGGCCTTCTCAACGTCGTGTTCAATGTCGAAAGTGTATCGAGGCGTTTCGGGAATAGTGATACGGTAGTAAAGGGCAACGCAAGCTGGGACAGCGCCCACGCCAACAATAATTCGCCATGCTCGGTCAGCAGCCAAACGACATTCGTACCCGCATTTACTCTCATCAGCAGCGCCCATAAACGCGTCCTTGAACGAGACAGTAGTGATGAGGGCAACAATAGCCGCACCGAGCTGTCCAAGCCCCTGCATAGAGAAGACAGCGGCCACCATAGCGCCGCGCCACCTCGTCGGCGCGAACCTAGCGGGTTCACAGTCAGCCTGACTCAGGTTCGTGTGGTCGACTAAAAGCCAGCCACAAAGTTTACATCAGAACACAACAACTTACTCCGACGTAATGACACTTGAAAGTGGATAATCGCCACCAATGCCGAGTCCCTGGCGGCCTTAGTCAGTACAACATCGTGGAGGTGCAGATTTTGCACGCTTACCATGATGATGCGCCAGAAGATGAGCAAGCCGGTCGAACCCATCGCTGGGCTTGAAGAGATAAGGGCGCAGCACAGGGTTGCCAGAATGATGATGCCCAATTCGACGCCATACATGCGTCGTCGTCCAAATCCACTATTTGAGTTGTCAGCACATTCTTGTTCGCTAAGAACGACAGGGACGAGCTGATATGGGCGGAGAGGGGTACGAACTCTGCTAGCCAGCCGAAAACGACCATACCAATAACGATTCCTGCGCTGGTGGAAGCTTTGAAAGCCTGGTTGACTGGGTCGGGAAGATATCCATTGTTGCCGCTGAAGCCGTTTTGAGGATTTGTGTCTCCCCAGAAGACAACACCAAGGAGGGAAGTAACTAGATTAATGGCAAAAATGTCGTAGGAGTCGAGGAAGAAGCCAACTCCTGCTACTAATACGGCGCGAACGTCTGTAAATCAAATGCTACGGTCAGTATATGTGCAAACTAAACCCAGCTAGACAGGCAAGCCATCGCAGAGAGTTACATACGATATGCGCCAAAAGGAACCTTGTCGATCTCAGACAAAGCAAGGCGGCGTCGGAGGTTAGGGTCGGAGATGTGAGAGAAGTCATTAAAGAAGTTATGGAATGCATTGTTGCCGCCGTAGGTGCGATCATGCATAGGACTCGCAGGCGGCGGGAGCATGTCATCGCCGTAGTCTGGCATTTTGAAATTTATGGCGAACAGATATCGGGGGCGATAATATCCGTTAGCGACGACATGGGTTGTTCGTGACGAGAGTGCTTCGAGATGGGCTTTTGTGACGTTGATCTCCTCCCCTTGGTGGTTTGGGTTCGTTAAATGCGTCCGGAGAGCTGCATAGACATCGGGGCTCGATTATCCCGGTGTCGTGATAATAGCAACGGCCAAGACCAACTGTTACAGGGAGTACAGGTGATCCGGTCTACCCTCCTCCTTCACTCAGAGCCTAAGTTCCGCCGAAGAGGTTGAGCCAAGCTCAAGAGTTTCCACGAGGTAGCAGTCGGCAGGATTCAGGTGGGCGTCGAAAGGCCGTTGCTCAATGATGATATCCAACACAAGCCCGTCGTTCCTCTCCAATGCAACACCCTCAAATTAAATCGACGACGAGTTATTGAAGGCGACAGAGAGTGTGGTAACTCTCAGCATGCAACGTTGGTATCGATCGGACTCGGGGTCGATGGTGATCGTCGGGGGGCGCGGGCTCTTCGTCGTGAAGCGTGGATGCGATGCGATTCAAGAAGAGATTATAGGATAGATAAGCCAAGTTCCTCCAAGTATTAAAGCAGAATCGAGAATAAGAGGAAGAGAAATATCGGGTTTCCAAGAGTCAGAAGCGATAATGAATGCAAACGCCTGAGTCGAAATGGGGAAGTTTGGGTGAGATACCTGACAGACGGGATACGGCCGGGGGATATAGCGTGCTGTCCAGGTACCTTTACGCATGGGGGATGGGATGGTGGTGGTTTGGAGAAGGTGCAGTGGGGACGCTTCCATGCTCTCCTTCCACGATGGAATCTCTAGCCAAGCCACTGGAAGCCGAGGAAGAAGCAAGAAGGAAACCTTGGAGGTCTACCGCACACCCCGCTAAGACGCCCCCGAACCACTGAGCGTCCAGTGCCGTCCACTGAGAGCCCACTGAACGTCCACCCACGGCATGCACGTCCACTAATAAACGCAGCACCTCCTCCATCGAGCATAGGCGGGCCGGTCTGAGAATGAGCAGCTCAGAGCATCTCATCCAAAGGGAGCCAGGGATTCAACCACGGCTAGGCTCGTAGTGGAAGGCTCCCTGTCCGAGAACCCCGTTCCAGAGGCCCCTCCTTGTCTTTCAGAGACCCATGGACGGCTCCACAGGAGAGCACCCCCGGTCATCCACTAAAGGCCGCTAGAAGCTCGGCGAGCGAATGGGAAGCAGACAGCGGCCATCGCCCTGGTGGAGCAACGCTCGCCGCTGACGCTGGAAGGGCTGCCCCCCACTTCAAGGGCAGCTTTGTCTTGGATGAGGTTTTCCAGGGATTTCTTTCTCAGTGAACAAGAGGCGTTGAGTTCTTGCAAGTTAGGGCTGATGAGTGGATGGATGCTTGTTTTATTACTCCGAGGCGCCGTGCAGTAAGTTCGCTTCAACTTTTCGCCAGGTTTCGTTTGCAGCAAGGGTGCTACACGACAATCTGATATGATCAACAGGCCCTGTCTGACTCCCCCTCGCCCCTGTTTTTCCAGAATGAATCGATGAGAAACCTTCTGCCTCAGGCCTCGTCCAGTTTCCTTCTGTCAAGGCTTCCAGAAGCGATAGTCGTTCCATGGACCCATTGCGAGGCAGTACGTACACTCCGTGACGCCGCATCAATATCCATTCCAGGCTCCATGCATCATCTCACTGCGGCCGCTTTGGTTTCGTCACAGATCTCGCCGACGGGGAATTTAGCCGGCCTCTCTCATTCACGCACCGGATCGACACTTAAGAGCACATCTATTATACTAGGTACGTAGTGTGCACAGCGCCGATGACGATGGTGATTTGATGATCGGCAAGGCGACGTCCTTTCTTTTTGTCTTCCCCTCTTTCGTATAAGAGTATAAGACCATATCAGGATGTCAGCAGATGCCTTTTAATACCCATTTCAACATACCAGGGGAAAAGCACCGGATGGGCGAGTGGACATTGGCTTGTACGTAACAGCCTCACGCCGTGCAACTGAAGCCCCATCGCATCATGGCCGCGTTGTCTCTTCACTACTATACACTATGATGTCTGACGGGTCCGATACGATTCTTATGACTGTCCGATACTCGGCATCAGTACAGTATCAAGTATGTAAGCTCGATCCCAGCTACCTGGGTCGTGCACACCTTGTCGCATTGAAAACAGCCCCAACGCACGCTTCACTCACGCCGCCGGCCACTACGGAGTGTCAGCACAAGTGAAACGGCTGCCCTCCTCTTGCTAGTGGGGCAATTTCATCAAGCTGTCGGCTTTTCATTTCTCCACTCTTTCGGCCTTCGACAATGCTTCTAGCCGTCTTCTCAGGTTTGCCACACACAGACAGCATGGACCAGGGAAGGACATGACTTGCGTGCGGCTCGCCTGATCAAGGGATCCGTCTGTATTATGGGTCTCCATCCATTGCCGGCGTGCCTGATTTCCGTTTGCTGATCTACTACGTAGTCTAGGTTGTTAATCTGCGACGCTTGCCGCCCGAAACCGTTATAAGGTCTATCGCCATCATGCACATGGACCAACCAATCGATTCCGTCCCACTGTCACCCGGTGTGGAATGCATTCCTACAACCTCGACAGGCTGGACCAAGACGGCAGAACGCCCGATGCGTATGAGCTTCTTTTTGTCTCACCATCTCACATTCTCCTGTCGCCGGCTCTCGCTCTTCTCGCCGAGTTTGACAGGGGCAGTCTGTCTCACACCGAGCCAATCGGTTCTCCACGTGCGTTTTGTCTGTCTTCCCCACATCTTGTTGTCTCGTGGAGCTGAGTATTAGCCTTCGCTCGTCTCCACCGCTCCCAGCTTCCAGCTCCTAGAGAATGCCTTCCTCGTCTGCCATGGCCGTTCCCGAAGCTGGATAGAGATAGCTAGGCAGATGTTAAGAAAGGCATAGCAGTTGCAAACAAACAAACAAACAAACAACAACAAAAAAACGAGGCGGCCCGCTGCAGTTAGTCATGGGAATGGAATGGAGCACAGCTCAAACCAAGTCTGACAAAGCGGGCCACTTAATTGCGGGAGCGAGCAGCGCAGCCAAGAGCACAGAAGTATAGGCTTCTGCTCCGAATCACTTACCACATAGATTCTCAATACAGAGGAGACGCCCAGGAGGCACAGCAACCCTGACGGGCCACCCATGCGCCATTCGACGAGCTATGCTCACCACGAGGGCTGAAGCTCCAGGCCTCCTCCAGTCTTAGCGGCAGTAATCGCCCTGTGATACTTTCATCGCCACCAGTGATTTAGTGCCTGGTCAAGCTTTCGCATCATCAAACCCGACGTCTCGGTTCACAGGTCTCAGCTCGACGACGCCTCTCGCCTCTCGTCGTACGACAACCAAGGCAGACAGGGCGCCGCGATGTCTTATCCGTCTCGCCTCCGGGGAGTGTTGCTGATGCACTTCGCTGCCATTGGAGTCGAGACAAGTCGTATCTGCCGTGCACAAGCAGCAGTATCACAGTCCTGTCTTGGCGATAGCAACCAGCATCGACCCAGAACGGCCCAGCAAAGCTCTAATAAAAACACCGTTGGAAGTCAATATAAGCAAAACGTACTAATGATTGGCTTGATATCTTGGTATATACTGTTTCCGTCTATATGCATTCCAGATATGTCACTTGGAACAGTTAGTTCTGCCCTGCCACTCCATTCTATCAAAGCACTCAGAACAAGACCAGCAATTGGTGTCGCTCCAAATATCCAGCCGCCCATCAGTTGAATCAAACACGACGTCTTCGATCTTTTTGTATGCAATGAGACACTAGCTAGTGATATAGCCTGAAGTCCTGCAATTGAGGTTGGCCTTGCAAATAGCCGCGCAATGCTCTATTGAGGCCTGTTGGGGAATAGGACAGTTGACGGGGCATCGTAGTTCTCCGGCCAAATGCCCCGGCGCAGCAGTTAAGAGCGCTGGGAAGAGTAGTTCCCTCGTAGAGTTGTTGGCAGAAGTTGTTAGGTTTATTCCATTCAGCCCAACACGCCTCATCGGGGTCTCGACCACAGGGACACTTCATGCAGGGCTGCTCTTCCTAGATCAAGTCGTCGTCAGATTGAATCGTCGCGGATCGAGCGAGACGAGAAGACGCATTTGTTGTCTTTGCCCAGAGCCGAGGCCTGGCAGTGATCGAGCGTGTGGTAGGTAGCATTGAACTACGCAGCGACGTGGCCCAAGCCCGGTCGCCCAGGGGTATTTTCCTTCTGCGGTGATGAAAACTGATGCGAACTGGCCGCTCATGGAGCACTAATTGGGGTCTTCATTCTCATCAGGATTCGGGTTGCTTCTTCTGGTGCATCCAGAAGACAGGGCCAAAGTGCACAGAGGCATGATTGATCCCATCGCCTCGGTCGTTGTTGAGGGTTTAACTGTAGTCTATTGTCTAGTGGTGGTTTTGAAAGTAGTTGTAGGAGCTTGCTTAGTAGTCTGAACGTCAGAAGCCTTAGAAGAGGCAGCCTGAGTAGAGAAGGATGCGACGGGGCAGTCATCAAGCATGCACACCACGCAGTCTATACTAGGCCAGGCCAGAGCAAAGGTGCTAGGGTTTCTTCTTTTCTTTCAAGGAACCAGCTACTGCTACTGTAGCTGTTGCATGCACCTCCGGCGTGAATCGTCATATGCGAAATACCACAATCCAGATCTTCCGCACAGATACTTCCGCACTCCTTTGCAGTTCCTTGAAGGGGATGTTCAGAGAAAGGAGGCACAAACGGTTTGATTGTAGGGGTACCAAGAAGGTTACACTCTGTGCTCGAAGTGGCCTTGGTCTTTATCTCGCAGACGGGACATGATTCGCCCGGCTTACGGGTGATCAGAGACGCACCAGTTGTAAGAAAGGGACATTACTGTTATTCTCTAGTTCCTTGATCAATGTTGGATCAGGTTCGGTATGCTCCGTGGCGAGGGAGCTTGGCACCGGCAAACTAGTGGTCAATGAAAGAGTCCAGGCATCGTATGTAGCCTGGGCCTTTGTCTTGGTCGAAAGGGAAGTGTCACGACGTCTGAATGCCCTTCTGCGGCTTGAGATATCGTAGTAGTCCGAGTCGGCTCCCTGGTCTGAGTAGGACCGGCGGCATCGCACTCCTCACACTCGAAATAATCCAGGTTGTTCCAGGTGATGGACCAATCCGCGTTCAAATCGATACCCGTCATCCCGATCTAATAAAGCGACATGGAACGGGATGGGTTCCCAGAGTTTAGGTGGCCCCAGACGTCATACGCGAAGGCCTTGCAGTTCTCGAAGTACCTGCACCTGATCGCGCAATCCTCAATTGTGTTCTGCGCTGGCCAGACTTAGAATTCCCACACGCCTTGCTTCAAACTGTGATGAGCCCAGAAGTGCCTTTTGATCTTGGCTTTGTCTTCTCTAGAGATTAATAACGGGTCAGGGAAGCCCGGAACAGAGACTTGCTGGGTTAGCGCTCTCATCGTTACCCCAAGTCGAAGTGTCCTCGTTTGCATAATGCGATGTAGCTGTATTGGGGCTGTTGTCCTGAGACGAGGGCATAGCAGGCAATGTGTTAGACAGAGGAGGCACTTAATTGTCTCCACCATCTTCGTAGTCAATGCTGATTGCTGGATCGCCAGTTATATCCGGGTGGCCTGGTCAGACATGAAGATCGAGTCGACATAGATCATAGCAATGCCACCGCTCCAGCAGTTCATAGTGATCGAGAGGGGCCCATTTGGCTGAAGCGCTGACTTGCTTGAGGACGGTAGTCCACTGAACGCCCGACCCAACACCGACGATGAATTCCTTATAAAATAAAAAAGGTTGGTCCCCGAGAAAGGCGTTCATCTGGCAGATGTTGAGGTCGGGAGAGGTGATGACGGCGTAGCGGAAGCGAACCATAATATGGAGCCTTCATATTCAGGCCGTTGATGAGCTGAAGGATGCCAGCGAAACTTCCCAGCTCTCGCTTTTTACCGCCGCTGGTATAATCCTTGGCCTCCATCACAGCACAGCCTTTTCCTGACTTCCATCACCATCATATCATTCGCCGATAGTGATATGAGCCTCGCCCTGGATAGTGAAGCTCGGAATGTTGCTGGGGATCTCCTTGTCTTGGATGGCGAATCTTCCCTTTTGACTCGATTCCTAATAACTCGGGACCCTGCAGTCTCGGAAGATGCCACTGTAATTCCAGTCGCAGTTCCTGTTGCGACAATGGCGTTGATACTCGAACTGAGGGCAGGAGGGTGAGTAACGGCTCGACCATTATTATGAGAGCCCACTGACTGGTCGCCCCGTGATTTGGCCAACATATGGGGCACATTGCCCTGCACAAGACTCGCGATAAGGACAGCAGAGAGGATTGTGGCTTCAACGCGCTGGCCCAGTATCATCCTAGCCCACGTAGTTGCTGGCTTGATCGACTGTTTAGCAGCCCATACAAGTAACATAGAAACAGGTAGGAAGCAGAACGACTGCCGTCCTCTGTATGCTTGCTACTACTTAGATGCCTGGTCCAAGGTGGACAGCGAGGATACCTGCGATGCACCTTGACTAAGGCTTCTTACCATAGCAATCTCTCCGCTTTTCTGCCTGTTCATTCGAGTAGACCAACATAACAAGCACGTGTCGAGAAGCACATCTTGCATCCGTGATCATCCATTTCTATTTCTGCATAGTCTTTTTTGCGACAAAAAACAGCCCCACAAGATTTGTCTTCTTATCTTGCTTGTTCCATCACCAGGCCGTGATATCCTCGACCTCCGCTTCACCGAAAGTGCTCGACTTGGTCAGCTGTCCCACACCAGCCTCCTCGGGCGCACCGCCGTCCTTATTCATGATATCCGGTAAAACCTCCCTGAGGAACGCAAGGACATAGCTGTTGACCTGCTCAAACTGCAACAGGAACGCATCGTGGCCCTCGGGGCTGTCAATCCGCTCCAGGCGCGCGTTAGGGATGTGCTTCGCAATTTCCTCCTGCTCCGCAAACGTGAAGAGACCATCGCTCTCAATTCCAAGTACAAGAGTGGGCTGCTGGATCATGGCCAGCGCATCGGCAATGGTGTCTGCCCGGTTGCGCGACACGTCGTGTGTGTCCAACTTGCGAGTCATAGCGATGTAACAGTTGCTGTCAAATCGCTTGACGAACTTGCTACCTTGGTATCGCAAATAAGACTGAGCCGAGAAGTAGGTCGACTGAGGAAACGAGCCTCCTGTCAAGCTGTCCTTGCTGGGGCCATGGAATTGCGGATCAGCGGCGTCGGCGGGCTCGGCAGGCGCAGCGGAAGTCTGCGTAGCTGAGGGTGCATCGTTGGTGCTGTTGTGACGAGACAGCGACGAGCGCTTAACGTTGTGTCCATCATTGTGGATATGGAAGTGTGCCTCGGAAGGTGTCGAGGGCCGTGGTCGCTCACGGATGGTCTGAACCTTGGAGGGATCGGGTATGTTGCGCCCGAACCGGGACTCGAAGGAATTACGACTCCGGTAGGTGAGCAGGGCAGACATACGGGCCGCACCCAGACCCGTGGAGGGAGGGTCGTCAAATGGATAGTATCCGTCGTCGTACTTGGGGTCTGCGTAGATGCTCTGTCGCTGAGCCTCACCCCAGCTAATGCCCCAGGCGCTGTGTCTGCTTGAGGTAGCGATAGGGACGATGCATCGGATATAGTCCTTGCCGAGATATGCCCACTCGAGCACAAACATACCACCAAGGGATCCTCCAATGACTGCGGCGATCTGCTTGACGCCTAGGTCGTCGAGTATCAGTTTGTGGAGGCTATGATGGTCAGTATCACTGCTCCTCATAGAACGCTTTCAACGGCCTCCCAAGTGTCTTTGTCAGTCACTTACTTGACATCATCACGGATGGTTGTAAGAGGGAACTCAGGTCCATATCGATCCTTGCTCTGGTCGCCGTCCTTGGCCGTCACCGGGCTTGCAGTACCATATGGACTGCCTAGGCTGTTCATGCAAACAATGAAGAACCTCGAGGTGTCGAATGCCCGGCCAGGGCCACCAAGGAGAGGACCCCACCAGTCGCCCACATCGGCGCTTCCAGTGAGAGCATGGCAAATGACCATGGCATTGTCGCCCTCTGCATTGAGCTTGCCCCGAGTGGTGTAAGCGACAGGGACGTTGTGGAGAATAACCCCAGACTCAAGAGCAAACTCTGGAACAATGGCTATTTGCTGCTCCGGAATGAGAGTAGAAAAAGGGTTCTCTGGTTGGGATTGCGTTCTTTCTTACAGGTATTCAGCCACTGGTCTTGCATGATCACGTAGGAATGGAGGCGACGCAGGAGGATATACACCGTTGGGCATACGGAAGTGGAATTCGAGAGGGATATGAAAGACGCTGGGGAAATACTGACCATAGTGCTTCTGAGACACGCCATTGGAAGCGGTGCCTTCAGCCATCGTAGCAGCTGGCATCGTTTCTTTGTGATGATGGCCTCGCAACACAGTAAGGAGGTTATAGTCAAAGATCGGGCCGGGGTCGCTCCAGAGACGTCCGGGTTTGATATTCAAGCAAATAGAACCCGGGAAGCTTTGGAACGCGGAAAAATTGGATCCAACAGATAGCCAACTGCTAGTAAAAGGTAGTTTCCAGCTTGATTTACCCAAAAGAAGTGATTCCCGTAAGTTTAGGTGAAGAAAACCCCGTCCCTGCGATGGCGTAATTCTCGCCGTCCCCAGCAGCGGCTGTGACTCAGCCAATCGAATTGCAGGCGCAAGTCTCTAAATCGGCCGGGAACGGAGTCAGCTGTAAGATCACGTGGTAAGATTCGACATCCCGTCCACGGACAGGTCCGTATCCATTCTTTGGCTCTTCCCCAAATTGGTCCGTGCATCAGTCGTGCCTGAGGTGCTCTAGCGCGCGTTGGCAGCCTCGTTTCCCCGGTAAGGCTGCCAGAACGTCGTGGCATGGTTTGAAGCTTTGCATCGTTCTTCTGCCTCAAACACCATCGCGATATTGCCTATCCGCTGAACGGCACTTCCCCAACGCCGTCAGTCCACCTGGCGCAGAGCCTATCGCGCGCCCTTTCCTTTTGTCATCTTCCTCTCTACTTTCAATTCATTCTCTTAGGTTGTTAGCTTCATCGCGACCATCACCTTTCCCCACCCAAACCTCCTTTGTCGTCAAATGTCAGTCTTTTCCTCTCCGCGCCGCCAGCATCAGCAAGCAACAAATGCCACTTTTCCACTTCCTCCATTCTCTTCGCAGCATCCAACTCATTTCCCTCCTTCTAGTCTCAGATTTACAGTCTTCTACAAGAAGCACAACGACACTAGACCATCCAATGAGATAATCATCACCCCGGTACGACTCCCTTCTCGCGAGCTATGCCTCCGAAACGCAAGAGGCCCGACCGCCTCTCGGTCGAAGGAGGCCGATCCTCCCCACACCGCCCTGGCGATATGATTCTTGGTCAACACGACCGCGACGACGGAATGGGTCGCGGTCGCGGCAGAGGACCTCGTGGTCCTGGTCGTCGCGACTCATCGCAAAGTCACGGCCGAGCTCCCCCAGCCTATCCACCGAATCCTTCACCTACACAAAAACGACCAAGCTCTTCCTCACATGCGCCTCCGCCGCCGCAACCTGCGCCGCCACCTCCGCCGGCAATCAGGAAACCCGCACCACCACCGCTACTGAGGCCGGCTTCCCCGGTCCGTTCTAACTACCGCTATGATAACCTTACAGACGAGAAGATTAGCACTTGGGCCGACCGTGGCCGAGACGAGATTCTTCAGCACGGAAAGCAGTCGCGGGATGATGTCGACATCACCGAACTGTCGAGCTTATTCCAAGAGTTTATCCATGCCGTCGTCGAAGCCCGACTCCCACCAGCTGATGCTGGTGCTTGCGTCAAGGAAATTATTGGAGACGAAACGTCGGAGATCATTAAGGATTCATACGCGTTCGCTCCCCATACCCTCTTCCTTGACTCCCTGTCGATCGTCATGGACAACGAGCCCGCTATTTACAGGCCAACTCTCCGCGAATTTCTCATTACTACTGGCGTCTCCCCGATCTTGATGCGACAAGTGCTCGATGCTGAAGTTCTACAGCAGTTGGGCCTTATCAGAGACAACTTTCACAGGGTGGGCATCAAACAAGCAACAAACCTTCTCTATCGACAAGCCAACTACAACCTACTACGTGAGGAAACTGAAGGATATTCGAAACTCATCACGGAGCTGTTTACGACCAGTAGTGTTGCGCCACCCCCTCCTGAGATGGCTGAGCAGACTTTTGAACGAATCAAAGCTCTAATCGGAACTTTCGATTTGGACGTCGGCAGGGTGCTAGATGTTACTCTTGATGTTGCAGCCGCTGTCCTCATCAAGCAGTTCAAGTTCTTTGTCAAATTCCTTCGAGTAAGCTCATGGTGGCCTCGATCCCACCTCAAATTCAGCGCCGCGGTTTATGTTGGCAGTCTACCTTTATGGGCTACTCCTGGATACACACAGTGGATGACGACGGAGGAAGACGAGAAGTTGTTAGAGGAGAAAAAGCAGGCCCGGGACGTGGCCTTCTGGTGTCGAGCTCGGGAGAATCATATTGGAGCGTTCTTTGAGCTGGGCGGCCGGCAAGTCGCGGACTCTGACTCCCAGCAACTAACTACCACGAAGGGAGCCGAAAGCGATGATGCGCCCGCCGATATAGAACGGCATTGGGTGCAAGAAACCAAGACACTTCCACCCGCAGGCAACCGAACAGCGGCACAGTTGCTTGGTTTCAAGCTTCGCTTTTACAACTCCGACGCCCGAGACGAATCCGACGTTCTTCCCGCAAACTTGCTTTACCTGGCTGCTCTTCTCATCAAGATTGGATTCATCTCCTTAATCGACCTCTATCCTCACCTTTCACCAGCCGATGAAGACATGGAACAAGTCCGTGATAAAGAGATGAAGAGGAGGGAAGAAGAAGAACGAGCGTCACGAGGTGGGTCCATGAATGCCCTCCTGATGGCTGGTGTCCTTCCACAAGGAGACGATGACAACCCTAACGCCTCCAACCTTCCCCGGCGAGAGCTTCCTAAGAAGGTGGATGCGGACGCCAAAGATGTGGCAGCAGATGCGGCAGACACCAATTCGAAACTACCCGAGCCGTTAGAACAAAAGGTAGCGCTGCTTACCCAGCTGCTGACCATTGGAGCCATCCCCGAATCCTTATTCATCCTGGGTCGCTTTCCTTGGATCCCAGACGCCTTCCCTGAGGTCCTTGAGCGAATCCATCGCATTCTTCACCATTGTGTCGACAAGGTTTTCAACGACAGCCGACCTATCATGACTAGCGAAGGCGGATGCCCAACGAAATTCGTTCCTGACTTCGATCAATCGGGACTACCCAAAGGCAGTGTCCGGCTGAGCAGGTTGACAACTCGGAAATCTCTCAGGTGGCCATTCCCCGACAAGACCGACACCAACGAATCCCAAAACTACCGATATTATTGGGACGAATGGGCAGACAACGTTCCTGTTTGCCAGACTGTGGATGATATCTTTACACTTTGCGGAACCCTTCTTAACATTTCCGGCGTGAACATTGGCAAAGACGAAGCTCTTCTGACCAAGCTGGCTAGGATTGGAGCCAAGAGCCTTGCTGAGGACAAATCAAAGGACAACTTGGCCCGCTGGCATGATCTGCTTCGGAGACTCCTGCTGCCGGCTCTCAGTCACACAAAGGCTAACGCTGCGGTCGTAAACGCCATCTGGGAACTTCTCAAGCATTACCCCATGACAACTCGCTACTCCATGTACGCTGAATGGTTTGAGGGCCAGATATCTCGGCTGCCTGCCATGCAAGCAGCTTTCGCGAGAGCAACCTCGGAAACTCGCGGTACCATGAAGCGTGTCTCTCTCACCAACTTGAGCGAAATGGCCAAGCAACTCGCCAAAACCAGCTACTCGTCTCCTGGTATCGTTTTCAGGGTCGCATTTGAGCAGCTTGAATCCTACCCCAACTTGATCGATGCATTCGTGGAATGCGCCAAGTACTTCACGGAACTCTCATACGACGTGCTTGTCTGGTCCTTAATGAGCTCCCTCGGCAAGTCCAGGAGCCGCACCCAAGCCGAACATGCTCTCACTACAAGCAAATGGCTGCAGGCTTTGTCGAGATTCTCTGGCAGGGTCTTCCGGCGATATACAGTTGTGAACGCTACGCCCGTTCTCCAGTATGTCAACGATCAGCTAATCAAGGGAAACTCTACCGACTTGATCATCCTCAAGGAGCTCATTACTTCGATGGGCGGAATTGTCGATTCGGTAGACTTCACGGATCACCAAGTCTTGTCGATGGCTGGAGGCCAATATCTCCGACGCCATACCCTGATCCGTGGTCAAGACAGGCGATTCGAAAACGTCAAGAGTTCGAAGCGGTTGATTCAAGCTTTGACTGATTCAAACCTTGCTGCACAACTCCTCATCAACCTGGGACAATACCGACAAGTAGCGCTCTTCCAAGTACCGGAAGACGAAGCCCACATCAAGTACCTGTCATCACTCATTGATGATTCCCACCAAAATCTGATCCAGTACTTGGATTTCCTCTGGAGCAATCTCGAGCCAAATGGATTTGATGCTCTTGTGCCGTCTATCCCTGAGTTGATACAAGCCTATGGCTTGGATACCAGTTTGGCATTCCTCATCGGAAGGGCCAGTCTTGCCCACCGCATGTTTCCATGGAAGCCAAAGAAGCTGGAGGAGACCAAAGAAAAGACTCAAGCTTCCCAACCCGCGGACAAGGATGGTGACGTTTCCATGTCTGGCACTCCTGCTGCAAGCGGTGGCAACGAGACTCCCAGCCAGGAAACCCCGCAAGCCGACGAACAGGTGGGCGCTCGAAACTCAACAGCACTCAACTCAACTAATCCGCCACAATCACAGAAGTCTGATGACCCCTCGCTTGTCCGGGCAGCGCTGCAACCCATCGTGGAGTCGATTCGAGATAGTGCCCGCCCTGAGATTTGGCAGAAGATAACCCCAGATCTCTATGTGACTTTCTGGGCTCTTCAGCTGGGAGATCTCTTTTGTCCCGATAAGATCTACAGGCAAGAAAAGGAACGCCTCAGGACCGAGGAGGTAGCCGTTTCCAGGGACCGCAGTGACATGTCGAGACGAGGACAGGAACGTAAGGTAGAGAAGAGAAAGGAGCTTATGCAGCTCCAAATCGGCCTCTCCGAAGAGTGCGGCGAACATCTCCTCCGACAGGCCAAGTGGAAATTCTACCTTAGCAAGCAGTTTCAGTCATCTTTCCCTGAGCCTAGGGCCAAGCCGGACAGCATCTCCGACGCACTGCTTGAGCAGTGTTTCCTCCCTCGCATGCTCCTGTCTACAGCCGATGCTGAGTACACTTACAGATTCATCAAAGCTCTCCATGAGTGGAATGCTCCAGGTTTCAAGCTGATGTCGCTATATGACCGTCTGTTCAATGCCAACCGGCTGCGATCGCTCATCTTTACCTCCACTGTTATGGAAACCGAATACCTTGGCCGTTTCTTGAAGCTCATCCTGGAAGACTTGTCGCGTTGGCACAAGAACGCTCCTGTGCCGAACGAAAAGGAAAAGTCTAAGGACCAGTCCAGGCTGGGCGCATACGAGAAGGAGGGAAAAGGTCCGAGCGACCAACCTCGTCTCGGATTTGCCCTCACTTTCGACGACAACGGAAAGCCACTGACCTTTGTGGAGCATGAACAATTCCGAGATCTACTCTTCCGCTGGCACAAGAACCTCAACAGTGCACTTCGTTCCTGTCTGGAGGGTTCGGAATGGATGCACATTCGAAACGCTATCACGGTACTCAAAGTTGTACTCGACTACTTCCCAGCTATCGACTTCATGGCTACAAAGTTCTCCGCTCTTCTTCAGTCCATCACGCAGCAGGAAACGGCCCCCAAATCCTCGCCAGAAAGCGAGGTCGGTGGGCGTGTCGATCTGGCAGTCGCCGCGCAGGGCGCCATGTCAGAGCTTCAGAGGAGGAAATCCAAGTGGGTTATGGTCCAGGCTTTCCGTCCTGGTGGTGTGAGTATTGCCATAAGACCTGACTCTTGGGGCCATACTAATATTCAACAGCCTGGAGCTGCCCAAAACGAGACGGAGAAATCTACCAATTTGCGGGCGACTGCGCCAGAATTCAACCCCGTTTCTGCCAAGTAAGTCGTGTACGTCAAGAGAGTTATTTCAGCTCTAACTCGATTCAAGGTCATTTGGAAGAAAACAAACAGCAGCCGAGGAGGAAGATGGGGAGGTCAAGGACGCTAAAGACAACAAATCTCCAGCACCAGACACCTCGACAAAAGCCACGAGCACGCCAAAGGACTCGTTGCCAGCCAAACCCGCACCCCCTAGGGAGACCAACAAACGTGATTCGACACCAGCAGGCCCTCGCTCATCAGCTGCGAACTCTGGACCCAGCTCTGGTCCAAATGGCCCCAAGACCGATTCTCGGCCCAACACCCTCCCTGATCGCCCGCCTCATACGCTACCGAGCCGGCCTGATGTGCCCATTCCCTCTCACTTCACTCCCGAGCGATACAATCAATCTCGAGGGCATGATCGTCGCGATGGTAAAGAGCCACGCGACCCACGCTCCAGAGATCCCCGTGAGCCCCGGGAACCTCGCGAAAATAGAGATCAGCGAGAGCTCAGAGAGCCTCGCGACAATCGGGACCACCGTGAGACGCGTGAACAGCGTGATCCTCGAGCTTTTGATCCTGCTCGCCCCGATCGGCCGCGCGATTTCTCTGATCGACGAGCCCAGGATCACAGCCGAGAACCAGCAAGATCTGACACATCGTCACGTCGCAGTGAGCATGAGCGGGAGCGGCCTCGGGATGCTAGGGGCGGCAGAGGCCATGATCATGGTCGCTTGAACGAGTCACCGGCCCCAGCTCCCGCGGCAGCCGCGGCACCTGCTGCCGCCTCGGAGGCACCCGAGCCTCACATCAACCCAGAGAGAGCTGCCTTGCTAGCAAAAGACTCTGAGCGAGCTCGTGCTCCTGACTCTGATCGACCCAGCAGGGGCCGTAAGAACGCTCCCACGGAGCCAATGGATGCGATCAACCCAGAAAGGGCGGCTTTGATGGAGAACAGGGATAACACGCTGTCTCGCCCACCTAGGGATGAGGGACGCGAGCGCAGCTCCCGCGTTCCGTCTCTTCGACGAGTTGTGCGCTATGGACACGAGAGCGGCCCTCCAGAAGGTGGTCGTGAGGACCGAACCTACGCAATGGATCACCGGCCTCCTGGAAGAGACCCGCGGGACCGTTCCCCGATCCCAGGCAACTACCGCGGAGAAAGGCCGATCGATCATGACAGCGAGAGGGCGCCTAATAGTAAGGGTCGCGACGCCTCCGGCTTCCACGGCCCCTCTTCGCGTGGTCCAGAGCCCGAGCACAAGCCGCCTCATCAAGATGACACCTATGGACGCCTCAACCCCATTCAAACCGTTACCGATATCCCCTACGGCCCGAGGGCTCGTGGGCGAGGATCAGCAAGAGGCGGTCATGGCGGACCACAAGCCCTACCAGGTAGACTGGATAACAGGTTTGGTGGTCCAGAGGCTGAGCGGCCGCCTACCCCAGATAGGCCTCCCCCAACAGGACCATCGTCAGGTAGAGGACGACGAGGCGGCTATGAGCAAAATACTGGGCCTGTGACCCCCTCTAGTACGCCTGGTGGCGGTCCTCAAGGCAGGGTTAGGAACGCTGGCCCTGGCCCTGGCCAGGGCATGCCGGCTCCTGCATCGGCCAACGCAACGCCCTCGGGGGTTCATCCTGAACGCCTTGCTCAGATCGGTAATTCGATACCACCTCCGCCGCCGCCGCCGCCGCCGCCACCCGGACCACCACCACATAGTCATGGCCACAACCATGGCCATGGTCGTCAGTCGATGCCTGGAACCAGTACACCTGACCGAAGTTCCGGCCCAGGACCGCGACAAACTCCTAGTAGCTACTCGGGATCTCCAGCCGGTGACGGGAGTGTGCCTACAGGTCCAGCTTCTACCAACGAACGATCCCGCAATGGCGGCGGGCGGAGGCAACTAGCTGGCATTAACAGCACGCTGCAGCAAGCGCAAGCCAACATGCCAGATACAAGTCGAAGTAGCAGCATGCGAAGAAGTCAACCACGGCAGACACTTGGTGGTTCGGATGCCCAAGTATTAACCGGAGGCTCCCCTATTACCACGCCAGTCCAAGAACGTCAAGACCCTGTCCGACACGAGCCGTCGAGCCGAGTCCCTGCCAACGGGGATGAATCTTCCTCTCGCGGCGAGCACGAACGCGGTCGTCGCGATCGTGAGAGCCGATCCAACCGTGCCTCTCGTCGAGGCAGCCGTGAGCGAGATCGGGAGCGAAGTCAAGGCCGGGAACGCGAGGGCAAGGAGCATCGCGAGTACCGAGACCGCCGGTCGGGCGCTGGTGAGAGCGGTAGAGAAGAGCGGGAATCGAGACGGTCGACAAGAGACCAAAGCGGCAGTGGACGCGAGCCAATGGGCCCTCCCAGCAGCGGAAGAGATCTAGTACAAGGACGGGAGAGTCGGCATCGAGGTGATGGCCAGAGTGGACGGGGCGGTGAGGACTGGGGAAGCAGCAGCAGAGGAGGGCGCGGAGGACAACGTGAAGGGGGATTGCGGCCAGATGATCGCCCCCCAGGACGAGAAGACCGTGGACGAAAGAGGAGAAGCGAAGAAGGAGTTGGTGGACTATCCAGCGATCGCGACAAGCGGGCCCGACGATGAAGGGATAACAGATTGGAGGGATGAAAGCCGCCATATCGTGTTGAGTACGGGCAAAAGAACGAGGAGATATCGAGAGACGGCATCGGAAGTCTGTTCCAGGGATATACAACCTGCACGGAGAAGACGACGGACACGGCCGAGCAAAGTTTGACGAAGCACGGCGGCGCGGACGCAATTCGCATTATCAGGGCGTTCATCTGGACTTTGTTGTCTTCATTTGCTCCGTTCGACCTTGCATTACAGTACACATCTCCTTCACTACATGCTACTACTACAATTATTACTGCTGTTATCACTACTATTGTCACAATGGAGGGCTACACTTGGTCCCGTCAACATATTTGAAGTCGGCTATTGCACCAGACACGAGGCGCAGAGAAGCAAAGAATACAACCAAACATTGGCAACAAATACATGGTCGCTTTGTCTTGTAAGGCCATGGGATAGATACCAGGGGTTTCGGGTGTATGGCGCTATAGATTTTAGATACCCCGGCAACGGAGTTTGCTTTTTCGTTTTGTAAACCAAAGATAACGGCGTAAGGAGTAGTGCTTTGGGTGGAGACGGGCTTGGAGATATGGTTAGAAAGGAAGTTGTAGATGATGGCGTCCGTAAGGAGGTTATAACATGACAATTTTGATTCCGTTATCCAAGGAGTTGGGGTTGACACAAGCCGTTCAAGCATCCTCGGTCATACTATTCTCCTTTCCAAACTCATGTGCGCCGCCGACCCATGCCCTGTTTCGAGAAGATCCCTTGTTTCATCAGATCTCGATCCTCAGGGGGCTCTGCATTCTGCATTCTCATCCGGAAGCGGCGTACAGCTTCACTTGGCAGCCACCGGCGTCATCTAGTAGACGGTTCAAGCTTCTTCAGTTCTTCCGTATCCGCTTGGGGACTGCTACCATCACGTGGCTGTGTATCTAGGGCACAGTCCATGAAACAGATAGCTCACCGCTACATCACAAGTCACAACCGTTTCAGCTTCAATATACCATGTCATACCGGTAAGCGGTTGAATTGTGCTATCAACTACCTCAGGAAACGCTCATCAGGCAACATCCTGACCAATTTCCCCAGACCAGGAAACAAAGTATACTTTTGGTCGCCAAGTTCCCCCTCATCCTCATCCTGTAATCTCAACTCTATGTACACAGAAACCCGGCTCACAACCCTGCAACGACGATCTGCCCATTATATCCAGACCTCAAAGGAACACTGACCGCCCGTGCAACTGGCTCAACCTGAATGGTCTGACTACTAGATCCTCCCACTATAGCTGCAGTTCCGAACTGAGGTACCCGTCATCCCTGACTAGTCCCAGGTCGCCGTTGTCGCCATGCCACAAAATGTAATTCCGAATCGAAGATTAGACAGTCGGCCGCTGCCCTCATAACCATGCCGATAGCGCTGTCAAAGCAGCACCCATGCCGGCCGCCTGTGTATGTATGTACCATGACCCCGCCTGTCAATCGCTGAGGGAACGTGTCCCTTGTTCCACTGTGTAATGTGTCCCCCTCAAAAATGCCAACGCCTGCCTGGTATCTCGAAATGCAACAAAACCCCCAAAGGGTGTGGAAAATGTGAGCCGGAGAAAGCGAAATTCGTGTACTTCATGAGCTTTGGCGGCCCTGTGTCCGCTCGCGTGGAACAATGTTCGTTAATCCATTTGCCGAGAGCCCGTCGACTCTCAGTGTTCCGCTACGGGATCGGGGTTGGTTGCGCGCAGCACCTTGGGGGGCTGAATGCGCCTCGAATAGTCGTGGTCGTCTCGCAACGTGTTGATGCTTTCGTGACTTGCGCTCCGAACGTACAGTCCCTGCTTGAACGGGTCCATCCGCGGGTCAACTTGCAGCGTGCTGTTGCGGTTGCTCGCCGCGGCCGCGCCCGCCGAGGCAGGCGAACCACCGGCCATGCTCATATCAGGCCGCTGCGCAATGCCCGAGGAGCTATCTCGAATGCTGGGGTCGTCCTGGAATGCCTCCTGCTCGTTGCGTTCCTTCTTGCGGCGGAACCAGAAGAACAATGCCAGGGCAGCGACGCCGATGACGGCGGCAATAACGCCCACGACAATACCAACAACCTGCCCTGTGCTGAGACCATTCTTCTTGACGCTCTCGCCAGCATTCTCGCTTGCCGATGTGCCAGCAGTCTGCTGTGTCGGGGCAATAGTCACCGTCTTAATGGTTCCTCCAGCAGTGACCGTCTGCACCAGAGACGTAGGCTTGTCCTCCTCAGTGGTGGCTGCTGTTGTCGAGGAGGATTTTTCCTGTGTCGAGGTAGATGTTTTTTCTTCCTCTTCGGTCTGGAGCGATGGTTAGCACATGCCCAAAGCCTTGTTGATCAAATCACCGATTTTCAGTTGGGAGCAACATGTCAAGAGATGAGGCATACAGTTGAGCTTTCTGGCTCCTCGGTTGAGGTCGACTCTTTTGTCGGCTCCAGTGTCACTGTATTCTGTACCGTCTCAGTTACCTTGAAAGTCGCCGTGGTGGGGTTTGCCTGAGTCTAGCCAGTTAAGCCGCGATGTCTTACCGATCGGAACGGGGTGGTGAAAAATGGATGAATATATATACGAATGGCAGGTGGAAAACTGGACGGACACTCGTCCGGGCACGGCGTGGATGGCAATCACAGCAGAAATCATAATGATACCACAGGATGATACTTACTTTGGTTTCTGAAGGTGAAGGCCCCTGCGTGCCAGAGGGCAAAACGTTGCCCAGTGACACATATCCATATAAACCATCACCACCGCATTTTTCGGAGGGCCAGGCTGGGCAGGGGATATCGCAACTCGAAGTATCCTCTTGGGACGATTTGGAAGGGGCGTAGTTTGAACACCAACAGGACTTGTCCTGTGTGATGGCGAAGGCGTAGTCGTTGATGCAGAAATCGTGGCAGAGGCCGTTGGTCTGATAGATGCTCTGGTCTGCAAGGGACTCGGCGTTAGGGGTGGCTGGATTCTGAATGTACGGGGTCAGAACTTACTCTTGGGGGTTGAGCCAGTATTGAAGCTGGCGCAGAACTCGACATCCAAAGCATGAACTAGAGGCGCCCACGATGATGCTAATAAGAGAAACACGCCCGCTGGTCGGGCGTCCCTGCAAAGAGGAAACATGATGATTATGAGCTTGGTCCAAAAGCCTATGAAGAGGCAAAGGTTAGAACGTATCAAGTCAAGTCAAGCGAGGAGAGATGGCGAGTGGCCACTGGCGGGCAGAGGCACAAGCCCGTGATCACAGCTGTAACACACCTTTACCAATGGAGTCGATAGTAAGAGAGCATGTGAAGTCGGGTGCGACAATGATGAAGCGGGTGAATCACGGCATAAGACGGTCGCGGAAAGCTCTCAGATGGTCGAATCCATATCACGTCGGATATCGAGGGGCGTAGTGCTACCGGGAGGATTTCCGCGGGGAGTGAGGTCTCGAAACCGGACCAGGTCAGCCGATATCGTGTGAGCGACGATCCGAGTCGATGGAGGTGACACAGCCAAGCAGCCGAGCAAGACTGAGAACGAGCGAGCAATCGATGGCTTAATCAAGACGGAAGCCAAGCTCAACGACAGCAGGATAATTCGATTGTTGCGTTGATTCGAGCTCGACGATAACGACGGTGATGTTGGTGGGTGATTGAGATGAGCGACAACAGTGGTGCGATGAGTCGAGAGCTGAAAGTTCAAAGTTGAAGCTCCAGTGTTTGTCGATGAATGGTCCCAATCAATCAATCAATCCACATGCAAAGCGAACCCAACACAGCCGCGACGCAAGCAACGATACGGTTCCCAAAATCCAAGGATTCCAATGATCGTCCCAAGAAAACCCAAAATCCAAAAATTACCGGGAGACAAGTAAAAGAGAGAAGAGAACTCCAGCCAGCGAATGGATATCGCAGGGAATGGACAAGGAGGTTGGGGAAGATGGTGAGAGTATTGGAATGCGTGGCTGGACCTGAGGTCAAGAGGAAGAGACTCGGGGAGGGAAAGAGAGGTGCGAAGGAAGGCGCGACCAGGGTGATCGAATCAGGTAAGAGTCTGGTAGGTACCTGTACCTTAGGTTCAGGTTGGCAAGCTAGGTACCTAAGCACGGTACTCCCGGCTGCTAGGTGGTGGGGCGGCGGCAGCAGAGAGAGGGTTAGAGGCAGCGCCAGCAGCGACCAGGGTGGGAAACCGGGAAGGAAGGAAGACGAAGACGAGGTTCCTTGTGCCTAAATTAACCAACCAAGAAGTCCACAAGAACGAAGGAGCGAGAGACGGTCGAAAGATGAGTCTAGTTCGGCTCTGGCGATGGTTCTTCCTGTAGAGATGAGGTGCCTTGAACGAGAACAGAATAGAATAGAATAGGGAGACACTTCTGTCTGAGGTGTCGTCAAGTACGAGGTTCCGTTACGAGGCCAGCGGAACCTCTGGTACGTACAGGGGGCGTGAGACCAAGAAATACAAGATGCACAGCCAAACTAAACCACCTGAAGCCAAGGACGGAGGCTCCACGCTCAGCTCAAGAGGGCGAAGGGCGCGGGAACCAGTCGTCCCGACCTCGAGGCAGGCTAACACTGACAGCTATTGCTTGGCCCTGCGCTCTGGTGACAGTGGTGGTTGAGTTGGCTGTTTTTGGTGGCAACAAAGAATGATTGTAATGTGACGGCGAACGCGTCTGGATCTGAATGAAAGGGGGGAAAGGAGTGAAGAGAAAGGAATGAAGACAAGTCAATTGTGAACAGAGTGAGCAAGCTGAAGAGAATACAGAAGAGGAACTTGAAGAGATTGACCGAACCCAGAGAGGGAGATTTGATCGACCTCGGAATGCCTGAGGTAAGCAATTTACTCGTTGTTGCTGGTCAACAGCTTTGAACATGAAGCTGAGCAACTCGACAGTCACAATGACGAAGCCCCAGCAAAAGATAGTCATGACACGGCGCTACAGACACGACAGACAGGATGAAACAAGGGCCAACCCGGGCCACGCTCATCTGCTTCGAGCAACAAGAAAAAACTAAAAGATGGATCCTCTCCTCTCCTCGCTGGTCACTCCCAACTTCTTCCAAGACGCTAAAACTTGGGACGGCCCTGGAGATGATGTCGTCACCACTGAGAGCTCGGCGCCGCGGCTGTTGGGTTCCAGCGTGTGCTGTGTTGTTTCGGGGGGCTTCCGCTCACTGATTCCAATTATGGGGGCGTGTCGTGTTTGGGAGGGAGTGGAGATGCAAGCGTGGTGTGGGCGGCGCTTGGCACGGCGATCTCGATAAAAGGTAGAGGTACTTTATGGGATATTGATCCTTGCTGGTGCAGTGGTGATGGATGTCCGGAGCAAGGCCTTGATGTTGACGGTCGCTGAAGGCATTCGCATCCAACATATACCGAGTATTGCTCTTCCTACTGCCCAGCCATGGTCGTCATGTTCCTGTTCCTGACCGGAGAGAGCGCCTTAAATCTAGACTTCTCATGAGGCTTGCCGCATTGAAATTGGATACCATCTATTTCACCTCATCCGGCCCCCTCCTCGGCAGCACATCATCCGGATTGGCCTCAGCCTTGGCTGTTTATCACCGTCAGTGCTTCTCCTCTGTGGCTTCTGTCTCTGTCTGTACGCTCCCTCCCCTCGGCTGGGACATGGCTCCGCTGGAATGGGTTTCAATCAACCCTCAAATTGATCATCTTTGTCCTCCGGAGAGGAAGAAAGTAATGGCCATCTTTCATTGCTCAAGCAAGTCCCGCTGCATTTCCTCCGTTCATTACGTGTCGACGACAATGTCGAGAAACAACGTGCGGCGCTAGAACACATAAATAAAACAAGCGCCCCGGATACTGTTCCTTCCAGCCAGAATGTGCACTTCATTTCGATAATTCTACTCCAACTTTACTCCTTGATCTAGAAAGAACGCCCACCGCCGCGCCAGGCAGGGCTTGACAAAAGATTTGGCACACTACTTATATGGCGACATAAGTTTAGGACATATTTAGTCTAAGCCTCCTCATTAAATGTACGCTCATTTCTATTAGTGCTCATCAAGTGTGCCAAACCTTTTGCACCCTCCACTATCCCCACTCGATATCGTGAGGCTAGCGGATCCCATGGATTCAGAGCATAAGACCATCTTCTAGAAATGATTCTCCGTCCAGTTGACAAGCAGCGTTGGTTGCTATTGAAGGCATTGCCACTTGTCCCGTCAGCTTCTCGAGGAGACCGCCTCAAGCTAATTATAAAATGGATATAATTTACACAACAACCACTAGTCCCTGAGCCGCTCGCCACGCCGTTGGACGTGGCGTCACCCAGTTTAGGAAACGGTGACCTACCGTAACGGGCCATTTCCGGCCCCTTTTCGTACGCAGTAGCTCGCAGGATTGAATCGTGTGCCCTTGTGCCCGCCTCTCATGCGCCGTTTGTTGAAAGCAGCGCGTGTTGGTGTGTTTGGATCGTTTGATCGACATTATTAACGGGCTCCTTGCAAAACTGTAGAGAAAGTATCGTGATGGTCCACTTGACGGACGGGCAGCAGATGGGAAATTTCCAGGCAATCCCTGCTCTGTGATATCTGGCTTCAGTCTCGTTGGTGGACGGGGAGCCCGGCAGGCGGGAGAGGATTCGACGAAGCGCGGAAAGGATCGAGAGAGGGGGACATGGATGGGATGCAAGGTTTTGGCCGAAAAGTGGAGGGAACATGGGTTGAGGTTTTGCCCGTTGTGGTCTGCGTCGAAAGGAAGCCCTCCGAGGAACGTTGATGACAGCTTCTTCGGTTGACGCCGTCATCCTCATCTCGTCCCGTCCCATGTCAACGGTCCCTTCTCATCTCCAAAGCTGCTCGTAATAAAAGGACGCAAACCCCTCCCATCTTTTCATCCCCGCTTCGAGGTCAGATCATTGTCCCCTAGACAATCTCAGCAGCAAACGGGATTCTCCTCCCTTGCGGTGCTCGACGTCACTGGGGGAGTTTTGACCATGGCAGGATGAAGCCTCGGTCTGTCCTTTTTAACTCCGTGTCGTGTGACTGGACGTCCATCTTTCTTCGCCAATCCAGGTTTGGTTGCGGTTAGCTTACAGAAGTCAAAGTTAAAACAAAGGTTGGTTGCCCTGTTTGAACCGCCTTCGGGCGCCCTACAGCTGAACACGTACACCTGTATCGACAAAAAAGTCAATTGATTGCCCGGTGCTCGCACGCTAAAGCATCGCCTAGTCCCCCTTCAGAAGGGCTTGCGGCGATGGCCAAGATTTGAGATGCTGCGGACTCGGCGTCTGTCTGCATGTCCGGAGGTTACATAGAGTGGCATAATGGCACGACATGGCAGATGGTTCATGAAGCTATCTCAAGAGGAGTGGCTGGGTTCTTTGCCCAATGCTACCTTGAAGTCTGGGGCAGCTACGATATCCGTATAGGAGCCGCCTCTTAATGCGCAATCTCTCAGTTGATTATTGTCCAGGGGCCATGTCAAGTCAAATCCTGGCATGACATCTAACTTACAGACTACCTATACAGTATGCCAAGGTCGCCAGCAACCACCACCGCAAGCACGCAAGCACACCACACACCCCAATCTCCAACTTCAACACCATCAAGGCCAACACGAACCCCAACTCCCGTTTTAAGCGCCTCTCCTCCGTCTCAATACTACACTACACTACACTACCAGTATCCCACCTCCTCATTTTGTAACCCCTCATAATGGAACATTCCCTCAATTGCCCCATTGCCCAGTCGCCTCTCCTTTCCCCCCCAACCTCCATATTCCCCTTGCAGGCGATTCCTTCTCATCGTATTGCTGTGGTGGGCAGAAGACCCTTGATTACCGGCAAGTGAACACGGGCGTGGCAAATTGAAAATCGCTTCATCCTGTCTCAATCTGCGACGCCATCCCCAGCGAGCTATCGGCTGTGTGCTTGGAGGGTCACGCAAACGCTGCGTGGGGGCAAGTCTACAGCTTTGAATGTTGGCGCGCAGGCAGGATAATCAAGTCCATGGGTTGGATTCTCCATGTTTGATATGCTGTGATCTGTGGATATCTACTTCCTGGTTCAAGTGTAAACCCCAGTTGGCGTATTCTACCTCTTCGTCAGATGGTCCTATTCTTCTCCGCTATTTTCGCCTTAATCACCCTGACCGCCGGGCTTTCAAGCAACCTCACTTGGAATATCTCCCTGAGTGGTTGAGGCTCTGTACCTAACCCAAAGTACCGCTTGGCTTGGCACGAATGGCTGGTCATGACATCCCCATGAGCTATCCCGCCATACTCGCACATGTCGCCTCCCGTGTCAGAGACCTGTCGTCTCAGTCTGTCGCTCAGGCTGTAATACGAAGCACCACGTTGCCACTGGCTGACGAACCTAGAATCGCTGCAAGATTTTTGCCATGATGAGCATCACTCATCCTTGGTTTTTGTAAGGGAAGGGTTGGTGCTTGTTGTTCCCCATCCTTTTGTTTCTTGCTGTGCCTCGACTAGAGGGCCTTTAGACGCCAGACCTTACCAGACAGAGAACCATGCTCCCTCATGTAGACAGAAACTCTCCTCGGTCAAATCACAAACTGCACCAGTGTCGCCGTTGCGTGCTTAGCTGCGCCGTCATGCCCGTAAACTGTAACTTCAGGGTCCACCTCCTGCAAGCCGCCCGCCACCAACGGTAGTCTGATGTTCGGGTGCATGGTGAGAATGGTTGTTCTCCGAGAGCTGCAACTGTGAATCTCGTGGTTTGAGAAGTCTGCTTTGGAGCTGCACGGGAAGGCTTTTTGCCAGTGTCATGTATGGTAAAACTCCAGAATCGCCGGAGCACCCGGCTCCGAGTCGGACTTCTCAATCTGGAACAAAACATTGATTTTGTGTAACTGCAAACCAGGCAACTCGAAGTGCTCGGTTGGGTAGTAGAATACGCTTGTTGGGGACATGTATCCATGCTACCTGTATCTGGTGTCGTCTTTTAGTCGTCTTTTAGTCGTCATTGCATGAGTTCTACATGTATTGAGTTTTGGCAAGCTTACCTTAATGCTGGACGAAGCTAGGCAGGGCTTGTGCGAGCAACCGAGATCTTAGTACAGAACATAGTTCACCGAGGAGTGGGTAAAGATTCAGGAACATTATTCATGCATTTTAGTTTATTGTATGGCCACGTCTTGATGTGAGTCATTGTAAAAAGACGTGCATATCCTCGGCACAGAATTGCAGAACAGAGTTTCCGTTCAGTTGCATCTCAATGATACTCAGGTTCATGTGATGGAGAAGTGTAGGGTAGCTAATATGGAAGCAAGCCGCCCATGTCTTGGGTGACATGATGGCCCCTGCCTTCCCCGCTGACCACTCACGGGCCTGTGTCGTAGCAGGTGCTCTCCCCAGGTGGTCCAAGCTCCGACTGCCGAGGCCGCCGGTGTTCATCTCTTGGCTTGGCTGGTTTCGATGCGCGAGCCAAAGCCTCGTCAACATCCAAACCTCCATTCAACCTCATCGACGTCACCATCTGACTCTCTTCTCCGCACCGCAGCGCCGTTCGCCGCCGAGGCTCTTACTCTTGGTCTGTCCTTCCAATGCGTCTTTCGGACCGCAAGGACCCCTCCGGCCCCACCTCCGGCCCCGACCTTGGTCATTCTGTACGGGCGCTTCCGCGTCGACGGCCTGTTATGATCTCGATACCGGGCTGCCGTCCTCGCAGTCTGCCTACGCTCATTGGAGCCTCTGTCGTCTTCATCATGTGTATATTCTACCTCCTCCTCTCGCTCGCACCCTGCCTCGTCTCTGGCTCCTGCTACCGCGGCTATGCGAGTGCATTCAGCTTCGATGCCGACCTCGCCCACAACCCTGCCTGGATGGCTGAACTCCCCGACAATGTGCCTCTGTCGACCCTCAGCGTACCTGGTACGCACGATACCATGACCTACGACATTGGCACCGAGGTCCTGCAATGCCAGAATTGGAATCTTTCCATGCAGTTGAATGCGGGCCTCCGCTATTTCGACATCCGCGCTCGTCTGCGCGACAACGAATTGCACATCTACCACGCCAACGGATACACCGGCTTTAGTTTTGAGGATGTTCTTGGATACATGACCGACTTTCTGGAAAGCTATCCCTCCGAGACCATCATCATGCGCCTCAAGGAAGAGGGCTATCCCATTGGCGACAATAACACAATCTCCTTTGAAGACGCCTTCAATCGATATGCTTTCGGAGACCATCTGTACAAGTATAGTTCTTCAGAGCCCCTCCCAACTCTTGGCCATCTCCGCTCCAAAATCTTTATGCTTCAGAATTTCGACAACAAACAAGGCCCCTATGGCGTCAAATGGGCTGGCTCACAGATGGTCCTCGAGGATGTCTGGATCATACCGGATGTCTACCATCTCTCGGAGAAATGGACCGCCATCCGCGACGCCCTTGAGCTCGCTGCAACGGCAGCCCTTGACAACAAAGTCCTCTATCTCGCCCACCTTTCCGCCTCAGTTGGTGTCCTACCCATTGAAGCGGCTGCTGGGCCCATGAACCGCACCGTCACCGGCATGAATGACATGACGGGCCAATGGATCCGGGATTTTGAAGACAACCCGGACACCACTCGCACCGGAATTGTCATCATCGACTTCCCCGGCCGGAAGCTTATTGATGCTATCCTGCGGTGGAATAGGCCTCTGATGAAGCGAGCATCGCACCGTCGTTGGTCAATGTCGAGCTTCCTCAGCTGAGGCTTGGCTCATGGAGACTCTCCACACCCCACAACTCATACGTGTATCCATACCTCCTCTAATTTCCTGCCGTAAGCTCCGTTGAACGGAGACCAACATCCCAGCGAATCAAACAATTATCAAATCATCCCACACTGTAAAACCCAAAATGATGATTTTCAGTTGACCCTCCGCTGATCAATCCCGCCTCGTTCCCCTGCATCTGACGTGGATCCTGTGGCGCCCAGGAGTGTGTTTCACCAGGAACAAGGACCAAAAAAAGAGGAGATCGTCAGGGACAGCAACACCAAAAATCAAGGAAGAGAGAGAGCCCAGCAACCGTTTTCAGCTTGTGCTTGTCAGCCTGTCCGTCTTCGTCTCTTGTTACTTCCGTTCAATCGCCGGCGATTCCGGGCGTCCTGTCCGGCCAGGCTTATCCTGGATCCACGCCGGCCTGGATGCGTTGTCCTGTGCTGCAGACCGGTTTGTTGGACATGACGCCCGGGAAAGATCCTTTTACGCGGATCGGCAGAGCGATGGAGTACTGACGGAACAAGGTTACCTTCAACGAGTGAATTAATTTGGTGTTTGTGCAAGGTGAATGATCTGACCTGATCCGCACCGGCCAAGATCAAGGACAAGAACTGAGAATTGATAGCCAAAGATGAACAAACATCCAGAGGCTTTTAAAATCCTTCTCCATCATATACTAGATAGAATCCTGGGCACATAGATACATGCAGACATAAATACATTCCAAGCAAGACATAACACAATGCATTTCGCATTTCCCAATGAACCCCATATCCCAAATGCCGAGCAAATGCCTGAAGCAACAATGTTTGTTATCCTGCACCCAAACACCCTGCCAATTTACAACCCTTATAAAACGAATTCATCCCAAGCGCTCTCATGTGGACCGTGTAGGACTTCCCTCACGGCTCAGACTCTCAAAGCTATCCACCATGGCCAGGACGCGCGACCGCGCCCTCTCGCGAGTCAGCGGTATCGCTTGCGCTTCCATGACGACGCCCGAGGAGCGACGCCCCGTGTCGTCAGTTGAGTGGGAGAAGTGTGGCTCCAGCGGAGGGAGGTCGAGATGGTGCAGGAAGCCGGCTGAGTTGCTCGAGTCGCCTCTCATGTGTCTCCTGCTGTGGGGCTGTAGGTTGGGAGATGGCGAAGGTGAAGGCGAGGGAGACGGTGAGGGCGAGAGAGAGTGACGGTGGAAGAGAGGGTGGATAGGTTGGAGGTGAGCGATTCGTGATTGTTGTGGTGACTGTTGTTGTTCTTGTGATGATTGCGGTTGTTCACCCTTCTGAGGCTCCTCTTCTTCTTTGTGCTGTATCCGCTCTGGCTCTTCCTCAACAACACGTCGCTTCTCAGCCAGCCTCTTCTCATCGTCGTCGGCGTCGACGAGACGTTGTTTCTCGGCCAGCTTCTCATTCAGCACCATTTCCTCCTCCTCGTCTCTTCGGAGCTCCTCATGTCTTCTGAGCTTGGGATTCCCACCCTCACCCTCACGTTCTGTCTCCTTCTCTCGAATGCTGTCACCTCCTGATCGATGGCTCTCCCTCTCTGGATCCACGAGTACGGCCGCCTGTGGCTTTACCGGCACCTCGTCGTCGGGGTCACTGCCCTCCTCATTGCCGTTCACTACCCTCAACCGCTCCCGAGGCACCGTAAACATGACCTGCACTAGACGCTGCTCCACTGCCTTCTCAATGTCCCAGTCAGACTCTGCGCCGGGCTCCAGGCCCGTTCCTCCGGATATCATGGCGTCCCTCGACGACCCCGGTGCGGCGTCGGCTCCTTCCCAGTCCTGTCGCCCTTGCTTCCGCCTAAGAAGCTCACCGCGCAGGCCGACGAGGCCAGGCTCATAGTCGCCGCACACAGGCTCTTGATCAAATGAACGCCGAACTTGCGTCATGTCTTCACGGGAGGATGTCGGTGTACTAGATCCGGAAAAGACTCGCCTGAGCGAGCCGAGCCATCCTCGACGTGGCTTTGACTTGGACGGCGATGAAGGCTCGTCGTCGTACCTGGGCGCGCGATCACCCATAAGGAGCGTAGGGCCCTCGGCTCGGAGAACGCCAAAAGATGAGCGAGCTGTGTTATAACTACTTGACGATGAGCTCCCAGGTTTAGGGTGTTCTGCACCAGCTGATAGGAATGCTGGAGCAAGTGGGTTGAGCTGTCGCGCTTTGGCCTTGATACTGTCTGCTGTGCTGCGAGCCGACTCGGACAAGTTGGATCCGCTGCGGGATTCATCGTCACGAAGGGCAGCCGAGCGATTAGAGTTGCGTCGTGTAGGCGAGACACGGCCCTGGCCTTGGTGCTGGCTCCGGCGACTGTTCATACGCGCGAGGAGCCCCTCAGCGGCATCAACTTCAGATACCCAGTCCTGAACCTCGGGATCATGTCGTGGACTGTCAGGGCTAGGCGTAGCAGATGCTCGACCGCCAGGAATGAAGAATAGGGGCGGCACAGGAGCCGTACCTGTTGCCGTCGTAGGAGTCTGGAAGGGATCTGATGGAACTTCGGATGTAGGTGTACGGGCGGTGTCGTGCATTCTCTGGTGGTGGTATGACTCTTCTTCATCGTCCTCGTAGATGGGGTGAATATGTCCCGGGAAATTTCCTGATACCGGTCCTGTAGGCACGTAACCTCCACGCGAAGGCCTCGACACAGGCTTGTGCGGGATATGCAGTCCAGGTAGCGCACCCCGGGCAGCTCGCAGCGACTCGTAGCCGAGCGATCGCTCACCGGCAGAGTAAGGGTCAGCACCGGTATACCAAGGGACGCCGCCGGTTCCCCAAGGGTCATCGTTTCGCTCCATCATCTCCTCATGCGCATGCGCGAAGTGATGAGCGCCCTGAGACAAGGCACGAACAGCTTGGTCACGATTCTCGCGGTGTCGCTTGTGTCTCTTGTACCAGCAAACGGCACCGATAATAATGGCTACCAAGATAGCTAGACCGAAGCCCAGACCCAACCCAAGGCCGAGACGCTTTGGATCGGGCTGGTCTCCGCCCTCCTTGGGAGCTTTGTCGTTCTCACTATCTGAGGGCAGGCTGCCGGCGAGGGGATTCTTGTAGCTGGTCTCCCATGATCCGGACGTAATGTTGTAGAAACGAAGTGAGCCCGATACGGCCTGCCGCTTGGCCTTGTGGCTGGACAGCTGCCAGCCGCCGTAAACCATCAGCATATTACCAGGCAAGACTGCCGTGCCGTGACCGTAGAGCCCGGCAAAATCAGGCTGTTCGTCCGGGATCTTCCACTGCCACCCGCTGTATGCCTCGCTCATCTCGAGGATAGCAAGTTGCGGTTCCGCGGGAGTATCGACATCGCCGACCCAGCCCCCAATGACAATGATGGAGCTTCCGTCTTCACTAAGCGTAGCTGTGTGTCCGGAGCGACTGTAGACGTTATCCGCAGCAGTCTTTGTGCTTCTGCGTCTCGCTGCAGAGTCCGTATCTTTGAGAGCGAGATCGGTCTTGGGTTTTTCAACGTCTGGTGGCTGGATATTCACGTAAGTCCACGACTCGTCGGGCAAGTTCCACACAGCCACGGTGCTCATGTTGATAAAGGCCGACGCGGCATGTCCGCCAAGAAGAACATAACTCATCTGCTGCGTGACGAGACCAGACTTATTGGTCATCGAGGGCGTCAGGCCGGTCAGAGTAAAGCCGGCGATGGGGGTTCGCGGCCCACTGCTGGATGCCACGCTCAGCGAATACGGAGTGTCGGCATCGTTGTTTGTAGGCGAGAGACCTAACATGGTTTTAGTGTAGTTGGCATCAGCCTGCCAGTTCTTCGCATCAGATCCGGATTTGGGCGTAGCGCACATGCCGCCATAGGTATAAAGAGTCGGTTGGTCCATCCTTGGGGCCAGGTTGGAGGAGAAGGCGACGGTGCCACCAAGAAAGTAGGGCGCACGGCGACGGTCGCCATCATCGCCGAGGCCGCGGCGAGCCCATCCCCCCCCCTCCTCCGGATCGAAGCTCCATACATCTCCAGTTCCGGTCCTGCAGTCGCCTGCGTATACAAGCACGGAGCCGTTGGCGGTCCTGGCGGCAGCAAATGCAGTGCTTTCTGACTTGTCTTGGAGGAAGGGAAGGGCAGTCCTACCAGCAGGGCTCTCGAGATCGAGGTCGGCGTTGACGCTGGCGGAGAAGTTGAGGGCGCGAAACTCGACACTACCAGAGGCGGTTTGTCGGAAGATGTATGCCAAGTCAGGCGCGGCGCATGGTACACTGTGGTCAGCGCATGTGGAATCGGGCATGAGGAGCTGAGTAGGCACGTAAGGGAAAGAGTGCGCCGCGGCGGGAGATGCGAGAAGGAGCATGGCGATGGTAAAGAGGAGGAGGAGGGTGGTGATAGTCATTGTTGGCTTTAGTGGTTGTGCCGAGCGCCGGCTTCTGCTGTTGGTTGTTGAAGCCATTGTGATAGTAGTGTATGGTGTGGTGTGTCGCTCGGGCCAGACAACGAGAGGTTGTTTGCTGGTATCGAGTATCGGGGATCAAGGCTCGCGCACGTCGCCTCTGCTCATGAGCTGATTTCTCGCCGGGTATTGCTGGGCTTTCAAATCATCATCATCATCATCGCCGGCGTAGCTCGAGAGCTGGTGGTTTCCTGGCGTCTCTTCTTTCCTCCCCTCGGTTGAACGTATGGTGGTGGTTGAATGCTGCAGTGCGAAAATGCGCCTGCGCTGCCGCAACAGCGTTGTTGTGTGGTCGGTCGACGCTTTGGCTTCCCGGCGGGAGATTACCAAAGGGTCTCCGCGCAATGTCTCGGCCTCACCGTATGGCAGTCGAGGCTTAGAGTCCAATCTTTTTGGTGGCCTGGAACATGGGCCGCTCTGCGGTCGTTCTCCCACGCTTGCGAAAGGTCAAGCAAGACTAGGAAGTGAAGAGGAGCAAGCAAGCAGAGTCTGGAGAAAACAAGAGTAACTGTCCAAACACACCAAGACAGCAAAGATGAAGAGTATGTACGAGCAGGGATCCCCTCCCTCCCTCTCCTCTGCAGCGCGGCATCCGGGTCTCAAAGCATCAGTATTCCTCCACTTGGTGCTATCACGCCTAAGAGAGTTTTCGACTAGTCTTGTCAATAGCTAGCTCGGCTTCTAGGCCTGCTGGTCTCATTCGCGGGAGCGACAATGGCACACGCTTGGGATGGCTCGATCAGAGAGAGTGAAGCCAATCGAAGAGCTGAGACGAGGTCGACGAGCTGTGAAGTGGGTTGTTTTGGTTGCCAGTTGCTAGGACGACCGGTGGCGGGTGGGGCTAGGATGGAGGGTTCTTTAGACTGGGCGGGAGACAAGGATAGTACATGAATCGCTGCGAATAGGTACGTAGTAAAGACGACGACGCCACAAATAATAAGGAATAATCTATCCATCTGTTCATTCTATAGATATCCTATTGCAACTCGATGAAGGCCAGCATGACAGCGGAATACTCTGCTTGCGGAACCTTGACAAAGTCCCAAGGAAACTACCGAGTCATGCCGCTTTAGTCGAGCTCTCCAACCCATGTGGCTTGAGACAAGCAGCTGTGGCTGGCTGTGGCTTTGCGCTCCCCGGCAAGTGGGTCCCTGTCCCGCTAAAATGCATTGTTTGGCGCCCGGGCATGAACTCACCCCAACAACCAACCGCACTCGTCAAAGTCAGTGTCGATGTCTCTGTCTCTTCCTTCTTTTTCGTGTCTCTCCTCCTTCATTGTGTTCTTGGTTCTCTGTCTCAGTTATTATTGCTGCTACAAGATAAATCCCCAAGTCTTCCAAGATTAGTCTGCTATTAGGGCCGCCTGGCTATCCCTAAATGCAGATCTCCAGCTGACTGGAAACGACCATCCTGAGCATCGTACTTGTGGAGAGCTAGGTAAGCTGACGATCGTACTAGGGTAACCTTGCCAAGTCACTTTAGTTGCCCAATCAACTATCAAACCATCACCAAATTGATAGGTGATATTCAGAATGCCACATGGATATGAACGGCAGCATGTTTGGACTGTGCTTGCATTAACATTAGAATTCATTGACTTTGTGACTACCTATTTGATCTAACAAAAGAATAACCCTCAAGAGACACCTCGTAGACCGATGAATCCGCGTAAGAGTCGTAACACTATTTCATAAGATATCCTCCATCAGAGTTTCCAACTTGTGCTGCAATTTCCTCCTAACGAAATTCCAACCTAGCATCCCTTCGCCTTCCCTTCCCCACCTTCACCTCATACAAATCACACAGCCTAATAGCCGGCATGTGCTTGGGTATCACACTGAAAAATCATCCCCCCTTCTTTAGTAGTAAATTTTCTCGGTCCAAATGGGAGGTCGTGCTCCCTCTGTGTCCCACAGAAGCTTGTTCTTGTCATCCAACGTGCAACCATCATCCGAGATGGGAATCACCTTGCTCGTGTTCAACACCTCCTGCTTCGAGACACCGGCAGGGTCCGTGGGAATCCACAGAATAGGAGTTGGGCTCGTCACCGATGGTGGGAAGTAGGCATCTCTCTGCACCTGCTCAGAGTACTGCTCCCCAAGACCCAGAGAACGCTCATGGGGCACTAACTGGCGCAGCGTCATGTAGTCGGCGAAGATCCATGGCTTGAGCCACTTCATGAAAAAGTTACCCTTCTTCTGCACACCGTCTGAGCCACCAGGCAGGAGCTTGCGAGTCCCATTGTGGTTGCCTGCGCCGTTGGCAGGGCCAGCACCGTTGTGCGTCTGCCCATCCTCCAACTCAGAACCTTGCTGGCTCCTCTGGATTGCCTCCTCCTCAACCTCAAGCGATCGCGGCAGGCTATACAGCAGAGGGTTCAGGGCCTTGCTCAAGGTGATTTGAAATAGAAGCGAGAAGATGAGGAAGATAGCCATCAAGGCGGCGGGCCCTGGAGCCTTGGAAATGATGAACATGCCAATCAAGCAAATCTCGGCGAGGTAGACGCCCACAAAGAGCTGCTTCAGGGCTCGAGGGTAGATGAGACCTCGAGTGTCAATCGTGGTCTCAGTGACAAACAGAATGTTGTAACGGTACGCGAGGTAAAACAAGCCCATACCGATGGTCGACCAAAGAAGTACAAGGGGGGCAATAACAGCGTAGACAAGGCCTAGGATGGTTAGCTAAAGTTTGAGAAAATCCATCTTGTGACTACTTACTGATGAGGCAAATAGTGGTATAGACGGGCAAGAGACTTCCCCACATGAGGCCACTGAGCGTCGTCCACTTGGTGTACATGGATCGTGGAGTGTTGGTCAGGAACTTGTACAGGATTTGGAAAATGATGCAGCCAATCACTTGAGTCAGCACGCTGGTAGCAATCGTAAGTCCCTGCACGATAAAGTAGGAGATGTAGAAGTTGGACGCTGTGGGAATCGAGCTCGACAACACGCTGAAGACTTTGCTGGGCTCCTGGACGATTGTTACGACGGATGAGACGAAACTATTAGCGAGGGTTTGGACAAGGAACACCTGCAGGACCTGGAAGACGAAATAGGCGTTCTGCGTGAAGAGTTCAGTCTGCGACAGGGAAACACAGCCGGCCAGCTTGGCGCACAAGCGCATGAAAACGGGGACCAAAGACATGAGGATGGCGAGGGCGACAGAAGGCAGCAGACCAGAGACGACACCAAGGATGACCTGTACAACAAATTAGCTTTTTAAGAGAGGCGAAGTGGTACAGAAACTTACGGTTGGAATGTCCCCAATCCATTTCAAGCCGGGAAGAGACTTGAGAGTGTCGACTTGAGCAATAAAACCAACGATAGCAACGGGAACGGCCCAGAAAATGATGAGAATACCAATGATGGTATAAACCAAGTAACGGCGGACGAACAGCTGCCACCAGGGAATGGCCAGACTCTTCCAGACAATCTCGTCGGGCTTCACACCGATGTAACGGGGGGCCATGTGAAGGGCATGGTGGTGAGTGGTGGTTTGGTAAGCGGCCTGGGCATCAGACTGAGTGTAGAATTCAACGAAGACGGAGGGATGCTTCTTATAGTTGCCAGAAAGCCATTCAGCCTGGGCGTTGTCAGCCTTGGGAATAAGCTTGCTGAGCTCCTCGCGACCCCATTCAATAGTGTCGACCTTCTTGCCAACAAGTCCCAGGGGTCCCAGGCGATGGGAGGGTCGCTTCTTATCAGTGATCCAGCGAGCGGAGATGTTTCCAGATTCGGGGTCCGAGGGGGCAGAGGCTGCCTTTTCAGACTCGGGACCCGACTTCTTCATAGCATTAATGCGCTCCTTGTTGCACAGCTTGAGCAGTTTGACCTCGCCCTTCTCGAGCTTCATGGCTACTTCATCGCGTTCCTTAATGATCTCATCCAGCTCCTTCGTATCACCGGAGATCCACACATTCTTGACAGAGTCGTTGAAGAGTCGGCGGATGCTAGCCTCGTTCAGGTATTCCTCTGGAACGGAAGTGAAGAGGACGGTTCGGGACGAGATGCGCTTGGCGTACTGGGGGGTGAGGAGGAAGGCCTGGCGGACATTGATGTAAAAGATGCACTCGCGGAGAATCGTGTACATGACAAAGCCATACACGATCCAAGCAACGAAGCAATGCGCATACAGACGATTCCTCTCTGACGAATCCTGGATGTTGATGTTGGTGTAGGAGATTCTCTCTAGCTCCTTTTTCCCATTGCTGCCGGTGGCATTGATTGGAAACAGAACAGGCCATGTGACGCACATGCTCACAAAGCAGATGGTGCAGCAAATTCGCAGGTAACGGATGAAGAGGTAGGAATCGAGACTCTGGTGCTGTAGGGCGTAGGCATCCGGGATCTTCCAGAAGGCCCCAACCCAGTTGAGGATACCGTTGGGTAATGCCGGACTTCGTTCACTGGAGGGCCGTTAGCACTGCTGGCCAAGGTGTTCAGTGGCGCTCCGCGGAAACTTACTGTTCTCGTAAAGAACCTAGGTATGTTCGTGGCGCATAGAAACGCCGGTGAGATTTTCTCAAGAATAGGAAGATGGCGAGATACACGGCCGACGTGATGAGCACGGGGACGAGGGTAGCTATCATGCCTGAGATGGTATTAGCTTTGCGCCTTGGCGAGAGTATCAAGACCCTGGTGAAGACATACCCGATAGGGACTTGGGCTGCACTGTTCTCGCCTCGCCCTGTTTTGGGTCTTTTGGGTCGGGCAGGTTCTTCTGCAACCAACTGATGAATTGACCCATGATGGCGACCTGGCGATATCTCGCAGAATTGGTCTAGAATTATCCGGATCGTGGCCCTGGGTTTGGGCAAATGCGATGTTGTCTGCAGCTTTCGATTCGATGAATTCAACGATGCGCGACGTCGATGGTTGTTTGAGAAGTGATTAAGAGTGAAGGAAGAGAGATTATGAAGAGTTGGACATATGCTGGTGGTGTCGGTTGGTCGATATCGGACGGTCGAGAGAGGGAGAGCGAGCTCTGCGCGTTATCTCTGGGAAGGGGCAGCCCAGGTTGTTGCCGTGAGAGGCAAGCTGCACCAAGCCGTTGGCAGGGCGAGCGGGTGGCAGGTAAATTAACTGCAGAGGCAGGCGCGTTTCGAGCGGCAGCTGCTGTGAACTGGCAACTGAACTGGAAACGAGAAAACGAAAAAGGAAAGGGAATGGAACAGTTCACAGGGCGGTTAATAAAGGTAATTAATGTATCCAGCCCATGTGGGTGGCCGCGAATCTAGTGAAAAAGCTTGGTTTTGGGCCAGAAGTTGGCTAGCTCAGCTCAGCTCAGGCCGGCAGGGGTGTGGGTGAAGGAGGCTTGTGCTAAAAAGCCACCCTCCTAATAAGTCATGTCTCAGCCCAATCCCCCTGTACAGAGATGATTTGCAAAAGAAAAGGCATGCTTGAAGCGAGTTACGGACAAGGGGCGTGTGCCAATCTGGAGCGGTCTGGAAGCAGCTCTGGCATACATACGTATACGATTCGTTTGTGCTATCTCGTACAATACACTCTTGCCCTCTTCTCTGTTCTCAAATCCATGGTGGTTAAGTTGTCGTTGGTGTGAGCATTGTGATGCCATTCAACATCAAGGCGATTGACAAGTGTGGGACGGCATAAAGTGCTGATGAATACGTCACAGCGTAGCGCCGAAGTTGCGCCCATTGCCAAGTCCCTGAAACTCGAACGCATGAGGAAACCGAAAATCCTGGTTTGGGCTTGGATCGACGCCGCCGACAACTTATCAGCGGTGACGAGATTGGTGGGTGGTGGATGGGATACTTGGTCCAGGCCGGGCCAGGTGGTTGAAGTGGGGTCTCGGGTGCTTGATGGTACCACCGAAAGAGCCAGCGCATCCATCCACTGTAAAGTTGCCGGGCCGCCAGCTATCCTGGGGACAAGGTCGAGGTCGTCTGATAATCAGCATATAGCCCTGCAACACAGCGACGGGATGCCATGGATTGATTCGCATCCAAAAATGTGTCTGAAACGAACAGGCATCAAATACGAAGGCGAAAAAAGACCTGTCGCCGAAGAGAATTCATCATGCCCCTGTCACCCTAACTTTAATTCTGAATCTACCGTAAACGCGCTGCGGGCCTCGGGAAATGCCCCTGCGTTTCCTCTCATCTCATCTCGGCTGTCGAAGCTTAGCTACTGGACCCGGCGCTATTGGCGTACATGTTGAACCGCGTGGACGCATCCACCAAATAGTCGCTCCCACTAAGGCACTGGTGCTCCGTTACATGCCTCATCGCAATCAACTCATCACGTATTGCCTGGCAGGGGCAAAAACGAGACTTTTTCTTGTATTGCCTACGTGAAGCGACATGGAATTGGGGTTGTCACAGCGGGAGTCTCTCCTTTTGTGACCCCGCACCATGGCCGTTGTGGCTCGTCATCAATTTCAGCCATACAAGCAATTCGCCACAGCGCCTAGAGTTCTGCTATGTTCAGCCTCTGCCGAAGAACTGCACAGCCACAATACTCTGCCGTCGGCAGCTCCAACCTCTGATGTAACCCTTGGCTCCAAATAACAGCTCGACAAGGATCAGTACCCGAGCTAATGCGTGATGTCAGAATGCATCCATCGTGTCCAACACCAAAGACTCTTCCCCAGAGAACAGACCACGCCGTCCCCACAGAGATTGTATGTGAGAAGCAGTAATACCTACTGTAGTGTTTTCTTTCACTCACATGACAGAGTCAATGAACCCATCCCAGTGAAGATCTTTGATCGGGATGCAAATCCTCCCCCTTTCTGCCAATGCGATCTCTTGTCCTTTCATCCGTCTCATGGCGCTACCACTCATTCATCGTCGCCGGTAAAATGACCAAATGATTCTCTTTCACTCGGAGCCTCCCTTTCCCGTTTCTTGGGCCGTTGCCAATCAATGACATCAAATCTGTTTCCCTCTTCAGCCCGATCTCCAAGTGTAAATCATATCGCCCCATAACAGAAGCCTCCTGTCGATCTGATTCGAAGTCATGATGCTTAGCTTATGTTAGATTGGATTTTGCTCGCGCTTGCACTACAGTTGGTCGAAGACCCAAAGAGGAAAAGAGGCGCTTCGTGCTGTCACCCCTATTTCGATCATTCCACCCTCTGATCCCTCCAGGTTGATGCCCACCAGAGTGCCAACGACATCACCACTCTCACCGCTTGCCTTGTCCATTACGCTCTAACTTGACATTTTCCCCGGAGGCCTTCTCCGGGCTCCCTCCCTTGTGCTCATTCCAGCATGCCAAAGCTCCCCAGAACGCACGCGCCAGTGCAAAATTGGCGCTAACGCCCACTGGATGGATGATGCTGGTTCAGCTGAGATGGCATCGACCTCAATTGTCGCTCGACCAGTAACAACCCCTGTGTCTTCATTCACTCTGCTCATGAATTTATTGAATTCCCTTTGTCTCCCTGGCATTTGCAGCCCTGCCATCATCCCGGTCCCGCAACCGTTTTCCAAAGTCTGTTGCGGCATCACCGACGGCGCCTCCAGACTGCGTCACAGACTCACAGTTGCAAAGAGTTCGAAAGGTCGAGACCAGACACCACGTCAATTGTCGTGGCAGACTGTGACGCTTGCACAATCTGGTTTTGTCCTCCACTCAAGTAGACGGCGAGGCCTCCTGGTCTCAGTACGTAATGTAAGGTAGTTGGCTGCAGGCAGGCAACCATGTGCCCGGCAATCTGCGACATGGACGATGGATCCGTCGACCAGATTCGAATGCCGACAACTATGTTTCAGCCTGTGATGGCTCTAAGCCAAGCATTCCCGGCATCTTAAATCATTGCGGTTACCTTGCGTTGTTGTTGATGGCGATGCGCAACGCGAGAAACCTCGACATGTCAACATTCCGGGACCAGCCCCAAGGATTCCCTTGCTTTATTTCTGCGAGATATTATATTGCGGCGTTTAATTCCCATGTACCTCGCCAACTCTTTGTCCCAGCTTCCCAATACTATGGACACAGGACGCCACGCTCAGGGCGGCAATTCCCTTGTTCATGATATTATATTTCCAAGAGTAAGATACCAATCTATGCTTTCTATAAATCCCAACCAGGGCTTCGAGTTTCTCTAACCCTTATGATTTCCTCAAAATGCTAAGAGTGGAGTAAGTTGCGTCTATAGACAATTACCGACCGAGTTTAAATGACTATAAATATAAGAACATGATCTTTGTGTCTTAATCTGTCATGTGTTTGATAGCAAGATCTAATATTATCAAAAAAAAAAAAAAAAAAAA